>JAWPHD010006422.1:0-145308 GCA_037043455.1 Cyrtodaria siliqua
TTGTTAAAGTAATCATAACTCTAAACATGGAAACGGGCGTAGTGGAGATAATACGTTTTCCATATTTGATTTGCTCAAGACTCTTTTTCAAACATAAAGCAATTTTTAAACTGGGGTACCGCATATTTTTTAGTTTATCTTTAAAAATGCGTGTTTTTGGTTCTGTGAATCTACCTTTATGTAGGATGGCCTCGTAAAATAGAGACAAATACAACATCTTCAATTAGTTGGGATACAGGATAAATTTATAAATATTTGCCGCAATTCATCACCGTGTACGCTCTGACAAATCGCTAATTTTCAGTTTGTTATAGCATGTGCATCTTCTCTCAAGATGTGAGCATTGGACCGTTATTACCCTGTATATTAGATGTAACCGATTCCATTTGAACATAAACATCCCTTATCGACAACAAATGATTCCAAACTAGACTCGATAGAGACTGCAAAACGAGTAAACTGTATCCACACTATTATACGATCGCTTATGTATTTGTTTCCGATCTTTTCTTTTTATTTTTCCTCTTACACAGGATGTTTTGATTGACATCTTTCTCTGTACAGGTCATAGTTTAAAAAGTTTCCTAGTTTCAAAGCACTTTTTTAATTCTTACTGGTCCTTTGGTATTATCAAGCCAATATATGTGGTTTTAAAGGTAGAATACCCTTAAGCCGGTGTGCTAGGGGGCGGTGTGGTGCTGCAATTGTATATACCTCTCATGAACAGACTCGAAACAAACCCGATTCTGCTACTTTTCTCTCTTGTTTTGTGTTGGCTGCTTCCAAAGAATCCACTTTTCAGTATTTATTTGACATTCACACTAGCGTTTGTTTAGTGCTGTGTGGCGGTTGTTAAACGTCTCCCGGCTACAGATCAGTAGTTTATTTCTTGCTGGTCCTTTGGATCAGCAAGCCAAATATTTGTGGTTTTTAAAGTAGAATACCGCTTAATCGGTGCTAGAAGGCGTGAGAGGGTGCTAGAAGGCGTGAGAGGTGTTACGCTTTATATTATGTCTCACACTGACAGATAGTCTCGGCCAGCTAGACCGTATCATGCATATGTCATACTTGCAGATATCTGGTTCTGGATCCGTGTAGCATAGCGTAACGAAGAAATCAGAAGCGGCCGGGTGACCGAGGCTAACTGACAGACTCAATAAAACCAAGTATATTACTGTTCTCTCCTGTTCTCTCTTGATTGTTTTTGTTATTCCACGAATAATCATGAGGAAACATCAATAAATCGAACAAGGGTGAGCGTCCAACTACGTTACGCTCGGGAGGTTTGAGGGTAGATGATATGTACAGACTTTCTGATTAGATTCTGTTATCCGTTTTCCAGTGGGGAAAATGCAATTGTAAATAATACAAATAGTAGATATAAAGGTCGAAGAGGAAATGTAGAATCCACAGAAATCAGTCATCCAAAAAACACGCATTCAAAACAGATTTCAAGAAAAGTATTTGGCATTCGTCGCTTAAATTTAAAAAAAAGAACTGTTTTAGTTATGTATGCAAGTAAATACAGATGCAATTAAATACAGACATCTGGATAAAAAAAATAAGTGTCATGACAAAATATGGCCGATCATGACATGACAGCCCCGGGTGTGTTTTTTTGTGAGGAATTTAGTAAATAAGCCAGTTTCTCTTATAGTTATTCATAAATCACATGGTTTTTTTCATGAACAAGTCTTGCAGTAAATGTGCTCCATAGTTTGTTGATTTCTCGCTTAAGCAGACAATACTGAACTATCTTGATTCACTCCTGGAACAGATGTTTTTTCATTGTTAAACAGACAGTGTTCATGCAACAGAAACAACAGAAACGATTTTACAGCATATGTAAAATAGTTCAACGCCGTATCATTGGCAGGTATACAAAACAATGTTTCACATTTTCAAACGCTGTATCATACAATAACCTGCATCATAAAATCAAATTGAATTTGAAATATGCAATTAATATTTAATACTACATTTACGACGGTTCGCGAACATATTTTATTTTGCGTCTGGATTAATTCTCACAGTGTATATAATTATTTTCATAGTTGCTAACATGATTATGACATATGATTAAGACCCAAGATATGTATCCCATAGCCTGTTACCGTATGACACGCGATTAAGTATGCTATAACGACGTACAATGGATGGGAACAACAAGTACGCTAATTGGTATGCGGTTTACTTCACGGTGTCTCATTTGTCATAGTAATGTTTTAATTAACCGCCTTGTCGGAAACCTGGGTATAATTCTGGAAGACGTTCTTGTAAACATAGAAACCGATGTATCAGATTTGTAGACGTGTTATCTCAAGTGTCAGTGCAACATAACTGAGCATAAATCAGCCGGCACTTGAGGGGAAATCTGCATTTGTAGCAACACAAATTGCCCCAGCAATTAAACATATACACGCCGCAATATTTAGACCTCTAAAATTGTGGCATTTAGAAATAGATGAAATATTGGCAGAGCTGTAGATAATGTTTGACTGCAATGAGTATTTACTCATCAGATTCAAAATGATTGAGTAACAAGGAACTCATTCAGAGCGAACAATTTTAACAGTTCATGCTTTCAAAATGGATGTGAATTAATACATTTTAAAAGAAACAAATATTCTGATTAAATGGAAGTTAAGTAAAAACAAAGAAACACTGTATGACCTTATAATTGGACTCATACTTGGAACAATTGTCATCATGTTAATATGGAATAAACTGTTGCACGGGACAATACATACACATATACTCATGATTACGAGTGTGTGTAGTAAGTTGATGAGTAATGATACTCACAATTTAAAAAAATGTATGAGTAAAATACTCAAAATCTCAGCTTATCTACAGCTATGTTAATTATATATGTGCATCATGTTTTATTACTTTGCTATTAAACTAGACAAATATCAATATGTTTTATATAAAATATATCTGAAATAATTGTGTATATATATAACAGGTACGGAGAATAATAATAATAGCCACTAATAAAACCATCATCATGAATATTTCAGTTTCACATGCACAACAAAAAGCCCCATGATTCGTTCGATTTAGTTACTTGTAATGAAATATGTTGGTCTGGAAATCACGACTGCTCGGTTAGTTTCGATTGCATTCATCGGTATGATTCCTTACGGCTCTAATAACTTAATCAAAGTACATTTTACTGAATGATATGGACAATTTTTAGCAATGTGAACCCCAAATAACAGTTTCAAAATTAACAAGAAAATCCAGATAATTATTGTCAAAAACAATAATTAAACCAAAGTGACTTGCGATTCAATAGCTACTGAAGTACATTACGATTGTTTTCGTTTGTATTTTGAGTGACATCAACTTCCTAGAACCTCTAAATAGTCCCCAAGATCGGAAATTGACGGAAATTGACGGAAACTCGCCGAAATCCACTGTAACGTAACTTAAATATTCTAAACTTCAAAAACTTAATAAAATAATATTAATAATCACGACCTATTTCAAATAATACAGAGTAGTCATGTTTCCCACAGTCGGTTCCAATTGTTAAAGTTCCTTTAAATAGTGTATGTATGTTTTGTTACCAGTGATTTGTAACAATTGTTTGTCTTTTTATTTGTTTTTGTATATAAATAAGGACTTTATGTTGTAATAGATATTGTTATATTTTTTAATTTACCTTATTTATTTCTCTGACACACCAGATATAAGGGTTTTATAGGGATAAAAGTTGTGGGTGGGGCGGGGGTGGGGGAGGGGAGGGGGAGTGATGGTGGGAGGGGTGCAGTGCCGCTTTATTTATTTGTTAGTATGCACATGCAAACTAAAAAAATAGATGGTCATGTGGGTACAGCAGGTTTGAGAAGCAGGTGAAATATATCTGAAAACATGTGTTATACCAATCAGTCGAGTTATCATTGGGATTTGACATCGCTGGTTTTGATGTAGCTGATACACTGTTAATGACATTAAACAACTATGTGCTTTTATAACATTATACACCAAAGTTGATATAAAAGTCGAACAGAAAATATAACATTCGAAGACCTAAATCAACCAAACACACGCATCGGAACAAACGACAAGAAATAATGAATAAGAGCTGAGGGATGTGTCACAGACATAGAATGGTTGACTAAAAGACTATCGCCTTGGAACGGCACTGGCAAAAAGGACGCTGTGGTAAAGCCATTTTCTAGCGTGCATCAAACCGCACTCTTACCCAATTGCCACACCAATAACACGGAACAATATAAATAAAGACATTCCCGCCAGGCTAAAGCTTCTAACAGACTAGGCAGCATTAATATGCAATATAAGTATAACACAAAGATGATCATGTCTATATGAATATATATAATATATAATAAAAAACTAGATAGTCACATAGTAAGTACTCAATGACTTGACAGAAATCAGAACATCAGGAGAATAATGCATTAAGGGCACGACACGACATGTTTGACGACAAACATCAAACGTTACCGGCATTTCATGATTTAGGTAGTACGGTAAACGCACAATCAAAAGGGAAAGAAACGTGCAGTGCGTTGAAAAATGATAGGGTCATAACTGCTTTTGATAAACGTTTGATATCATCACCATAGAAGTCAGGTTGTTATAGACTAGAAAAGTAGAGAAGGTAATGCTGTGTAACAACAAGAGGCCAAAGTCGGCCTATAGACGCTCTACTTGTATGATGTGATTCAAAAACATAGACATGATAGAGGCCAACCCAAGAAACGTGATTCTTATATATAACTCTATGTAAACGTTGGGTTATCGTGGCGGCCATTTTGAATATTTGACGACAACAAAAAACACAATCTTGATAGAGGCCAATAACAGGAACATGTATATGATATTTAACAAGAATGGAATAAATGGTAATATGTCGTTTGATAAATGTCCTTAAATTTGACCTAAGTTTAGCCACGATGACTGGAGGCCCAAAAAACAAAAATATGAGGGGAACTAACCCAAAGATCATTGTGATTAAGTTTCATCAAAATCCTTCAAGCAGTTTCAGAGAAGATGTCATCTGTAACGTTTTCCTATATAACTCTATGTAGAGTCGCTGTGGTGGCCATTTTGATTATTCGACGATAACGAAAAACACAAACTTGATAGAGGCTAACCCAAGGAACAAGTTTATGATATTTCAGAAGAATGGAATAAGCGGTTTCGGGGGAGATGTTGTTTGAAATTTCCTTACATTTGACGTAATTTTAGCCATGGCGGCCATCTAGGATGACTGGCAGCGGCGAAAAACGTAATTCTGAGGGGGACTATCCTAAAGATCATTGTTATGAAGTTTCATCTAAATCATTCAAGCGGTTTCAAAGAAGATGTAATTTTTAGCCTTTTCCTATATTACTCTATATGTAAACATTGAGTCACCGTGGCGGCCATTTTGTTTACTCAACGATAACGTAAAACACAAACTTGATAGAAGCCAACCCAAGGAACATGTTTATGGTATTTCACAATAATGGAATAAGTGACTTCGGAGGAGATGTCGTTTGAAAATTCCTTAGATTTGACCTAGTTTTAGCGATGGCGGCCAACTTGGATGACTGGCGACCATGAAGAACACAAATCTGAGAGGGGCCCTCCGAAGTAACATTGTGATGAAGTTTTATCAAAATCCTTCAAGCGGTTTCAGAGGAGATGTCGATTTTATAAAATTGCTAACATACAGACGGACGGACAGACAGACGGACGACGGACGAAAAGTGATCGCATAAGCTCGCCTGGCCTTTGACCAGTAGAGCTAAAAAAATAAAAAAATAAAAGAAGCAATGACTAAAAAGGTTTGGCAGCATGTGTACTGCCTTGGAATGGTCAGTTGCAAAAAAGGAGTGGCAAAAAGGCCGACTGGGGGTTGGTTGAGGGGGATAGGGGTGCGACACTCAAAGATCAGAAAAAATCACATAACGCCTAAAATACAAAGCGGGAACGAACGGGACAACCGGTTTGTAAATGAAACAAAATATTGAAACGAGTTAAACAAGTTCAAATAATACCACGAGTGTGTAGTCGACTGCAAACACGTGATTATCATGATAATTTATTTGTATATAGGTTATATAAGCTACATGCATGGTAACCTTTATACCCTTGTATGGACATATGTATGCTGAGTATTTGGTATTGGTTGTAACCCATACATCAAATAAAGATGGAAGGTTCATGTAACCAGTACATCAAATAAAGATGGAAGGTTCATGTAACCCGTACATCAAATAAAGATGGAAGGTACATGTAACCAGTACATCAAATAAAGATGGAAGGTTCATGTAACCCGTACATCAAATAAAGATGGAAGGTACATGTAACCAGTACACCAAATAAAGATGGAAGGTACATGTAACCAGTACATCAAATAAAGATGGAAGGTTCATGTAACCCGTACATCAAATAAAGATGGAAGGTACATGTAACCAGTACATCAAATAAAGATGGAAGGTTCATGTAACCCGTACATCAAATAAAGATGGAAGGTACATGTAACCAGTACATCAAATAAAGATGGAAGGTTCATGTAACCCATACATCAAATAAAGATGGAAGGTACATGTAACCAGTACATCAAATAAAGATGGAAGGTACATGTAACCAGTACATCAAATAAAGATGGAAGGTTCATGTAACCCGTACATCAAATAAAGATGGAAGGTACATGTAACCAGTACATCAAATAAAGATGGAAGGTACATGTAACCCGTACATCAAATAAAGATGGAAGGTACATGTAACCCGTACATCAAACAAAGATGGAAGGTACATGTAACCAGTACATCAAATAAAGATGGAAGGTACATGTAACCGGTACATCAAAGGAAACATGAAAGGTCCATGTAACCCGTATATCAAATAAAGATGGAAGGTACATGTAACCAGTACATAAAATAAAGATGGAATGTTCATGTAACCCGTACATCAAATAAAGATGGAAGGTACATGTAACCAGTACATCAAATAAAGATGGAAGGTTCATATAACCCGTACATCAAATAAAGATGGAAGGTACATGTAACCAGTACATCAAATAAAGATGGAAGGTACATGTAACCCATACATCAAATAAAGATGGAAGGTACATGTAGCCAGTACATCAAATAAAGATAGAAGGTACATGTAACCCGTACATCAAATAAAGATGGAAGGTACATTTAACCAGTACAACCTTCATGTAACCAGTACATCAAATAAAGATGAAAGGTACATGTAACCCGTACATCAAATAAAGATGGAAGGTACATGTAACCCGTACATCAAATAAAAATGGAAGGTACATGTAACCAGTACATCAAATAAAGATGGAAGGTACATGTAACTAGTACATCGAATAAAGATGGAAGGTGCATGTAACCAGTACATCAAAGGAAACATGAAAGGTCCATGTAACCCGTACATCAAATAAAGATGGAAGGTACATGTAACCAGTACATCAAATAAAGATGGAAGGTTCATGTAACCCGTACATCAAATAAAGATGGAAGGTACATGTAACCAGTACATCAAATAAAGATGGAAGGTACATGTAACCAGTACATCAAATAAAGATTGAAGGTCCATGTAACCAGTACATCAAATAAAGATGGCAGGTACATGTAACCAGTACATCAAATAAAGATGGAAGGTACATGTAACCAGTACATCAAATAAATATGGAAGGTACATGAAACCCGTACATCAATTAAAGATGGAAGGTACATGTAAACAGTACATCAAATAAAGATGGAAGGTACATGTAACCAGTACATCAAATAAAGATGGAAAGTTCATGTAACCCGTACATCAAATAAAGATGGAAGGTACATGTAACCAGTACATCAAATAAAGATGGAAGGTACATGTAACCAGTACATCAAATAAAGATGGAAGGTACATGTAACCAAAAAGACATCAAATAAAGATGGAAGGTACATGTAACCAGTACATCAAAGAAAACATGAAAGGTCCACTGTAAATGGAGGCAAGAGTCGCACAGGAAGTGTAGCATGCATAAATCACAGTCATCCATAAATACTAAAAAATGGCATCCATTGGAAGCAGGAACACAAATAACAGAGAAAATTAGCAGACTCTGTTTTATTTAGTCTGTTCATGAGAGGTAATATAAAGTGCATATGCTTTACGAAATGCACAATTTCGTCAATTTTTCGAATCGTCTTTGATAACGATTTCATTGTCATCAGTTTAACGTGGTTTATGATATTGCACTTGTAATATTAAAGTAAATAAATGAAACAAATGAGACTGGTATAACATGTATAAATATACCGTGTTTATACTTGAAATAAACGGATTATAAGTGCACAGATTTGTGAATGAAATGTTTCTGTTTATAGTATCATCTGACAAACCAAAACTATTTTATCAGCGCTAATCTTGTTTTTATTTTATGAGTCTAAGTAAAATAACTTGATACTAAATTCTATATAAACGTGTATTCAGAGTATCAATAATGACGAAATAAGATGGAATTCACAGCGTGCTTATCTTAATTTACGCGTGCTAATTGAAAGCAGGAAGAAACCCAACTCTTAATCGTCTGCTGAAAATTATCTAACGGTTTTAAAACGTATATGTCGTAAAACAGGTTTATGTTAAATTAAAAGATACCAGGATGTTAACATTAAACCATAAACTGCCTTAGAATATGTTATTCTTGAAAATTATCTTAAAATGATAATCAGTAACTCAAATGTTTAATAACAAGCAAAAGAAGCAATGCTACATATAAAAAACAACTTAACTTTGAGCACACCTTATTCAGAAATAACATTATAACATGTTACTCTAAATAAAGAAATCATTATTTCAAAGAAAACTTTAGTAAATAAATCCAAATTTCAACAAAATCATAATTCAAAAGAATTAGCCAAACGGATGTTAGAATAATATGGAAAAAAACAACTAAATCGCCTCTACCATTTAACATACATAATAAAATGTTATAGTTACTAAAACTCTAGGTTGCAAACCGAAAGAACAAGATCTACAAAAGTAATGTCATTTTACTATTCAGAACCGATACAATGTGTTTCTTAAAACGTGTTACCCATACCCTACATCCTAACCACCATCCCACCAAAAAAAAAGGTAGAGATATAAAAACCCTCTTTCATTATTCGTTTGTTTATTTTGTTTTAAACGACTTTCTTCTACAATTTAATTGTATTGTCAAATATTGATTGAAATCGCCTCACATGTTCTAGTATAACACATTTCATTAAAAACAAATCGTACAATGTCATACTAAATATCTCGTTCTTTCAGAGTTGCTATATTACAAAATGGCGTCTTCATTATTTCTATCTGTCTCCCTTTAAGTCTATCTAACCACCATTAGTTGAATCTGCATTTGACTAGAAGCATCACCTTTCATGTTTAATCTGATATTGACCATCGACGCAATCTTCTAGATAAACTGCTCCAGATTGGTATATTACAAGAACAAACTCCTTATACTGCTGTTATTCCAGCATAAGTTAATGACAATTATATAAATTTGGCACATTAAACTAAAAAATGTATTTTTATTTGATAAACTATGCTTAAAGATATGTATCAATTAATTCATATTGGTGCATATCCATCTCGGCTATCCATCTCGGATATAGTGATAAAAGAAAGGCAACGCTTTTAATCAAGTGATACTCTATCGGTTCAATAATGAAATCTATTCTTTTGATTCCGTCTTTTAAAATCAATTTGATTTCATGTGTACTTGATAACTTTCTTTTTGCTTGGTTAGATTTTAAACTTTACAAACATATGCGTGAGAACGTTCATAAGTTAGAAAAGTATTTCACAAGAGGTATGATGTTAGTATGTATCTCAAAGGGTCGTAAGACGCATAAATAAACATGAAAGACGGAATCAACTCGAAACATTGTTGAACCTTGGTCTTGTCTATAGGGGTGAATATTATGTAAATAATGGATTAAAATAACAAAGAAAAAAAATGAAAAAAATAAAATACATAAATAAAATGGTGGTGAATATGAGTCCACTTACCCTCGCTCATTGTTCGACCTTGACCTTGACAAAATACATAGCAGCGTATGATGAATATGAAACAATGAATAATGAAGACAATAAATGTTTGACATACATTACCGAATGAACATAGTTTTTCACAAACTGCTTGCTATTGAATATATATATATAATATATGAGAATAATAGTAATACATAAATTATACATACTATTATTCGGAAAATACACGAATACTACATATTCTCCAGTGTCTGTAAATACACTTCGTGTCCAAATATTCAAAACACAGTTGCTAATAATAAGATTAGCGCAGGTAAGGATGGAGAGAGACAGATAGATAAGTTAACATAGATGCGAGATGGCGCAGGGCGGCCCTTTAAGTACTTTAACATTGCCAGGCTCAATACATCGGGACGGTGCTCAATACATCGTGACCAGGCTCAATACATCGTGACCAGGCTCAATACATCGTGACGGTGCACTCCAATGACAATATGTAGCGCATATTAATATTTCCTTTTCAAATTACAGCATATGTCAAAACATAATTTGTTTCTATTTTTTTCTGATGTATTGAGTTCATGCTATGTTCTGTACTTAACTGTACCGCCGTCATCGCCTGTAGACTATTTAAGAAATATAGAAAAATATCTGGAACAATATATGATAGCCAATAGCATTCAAGGAAATAATTGTTGTAGCTTGACTAATTATCATCCTGACGAATGTTTAGCTGAAGCAAGATGACTAACAGGACAAGTTTAGTTACACATACATAGCATGTTGCTGTAAATGACATACTTACACATACATATCATGATGCAGTAAATGACATACTTACACATACATATCATGATGCAGTAAATGACTTACTTACACATACATATCATGTTGCAGTAAATGACATATTTACACATACATATCATGTTGCAGTAAATGACATACTTACACATACATATCATGTTGCAGTAAATGACATACTTACACATACATATCATGTTGCAGTAAATGACATACTTACACATACATATCATGTTGCAGTAAATGACATATTTACACATACATATCATGTTGCAGTAAATGACATACTTACACATACATATCATGATGCAGTAAATGACTCACTTACACATACATATCATGTTGCAGTAAATGACATACTTACACATACATATCATGATGCAGTAAATGACATACTTACACATACATATCATGATGCAGTAAATGACTTACTTACACATACATATCATGATGCAGTAAATGACTCACTTACACATACATATCATGATGCAGTAAATGACTTACTTACACATACATATCATGTTGCAGTAAATGACATACTTACACATACATATCATGATGCAGTAAATGACATACTTACACATACATATCATGATGCAGTAAATGACTTACTTACACATACATAACATGATGCAGTAAATGACATACTTACACATACATATCATGATGCAGTAAATGACATACTTACACATACATATCATGATGCAGTAAATGACTTACTTACACATACATATCATGTTGCAGTAAATGACATACTTACACATACATATCATGATGCAGTAAATGACATACTTACACATACATAACATGATGCAGTAAATGACATACTTACACATACATATCATGTTGCAGTAAATGACATACTTACACAGACATATCATGATGCAGTAAATGACATACTTACACATACATATCATGATGCAGTAAATGACATACTTACACATACATATCATGATGCAGTAAATGACTTACTTACACATACATAACATGATGCAGTAAATGACATACTTACACAGACATATCATGATGCAGTAAATGACTTACTTACACATACATAACATGATGCAGTAAATGACATACTTACACATACACATCATGCGGCAGTGAATGGCATACTTACGCATACATATCAAGGTGCAGTAAATGACATACTTATATACACATATAGATCATAGTGCAGTAAATGACTTTAACTGCGCGTATATGCCTTACACATACATATAGTGTTGCAGTAAGTGACTTAAACTGCGTATATATACTTACACATACATGACTACGTTGAAATGACAATACAATACCATCGTAAATAATATAACATTATATGACACAGACTCGTTGTTGAAGAAGCTATATTTATCATTAAACCCTTTCACCCCTAATAACAGCTTTAGAATATGACGGAGACGTAAACCGGGCAGTCTCGTATATCGGAGTCTACCATCCCAGTATACTTAACCGTAGGAATATATTGTGCCCTATAACAAGAATAGGGCACGGTGTTCCTAGATTCCTACATATCCTTTACCTCTTTCTGAGGCGACTTTAATATTAAACCTAAGGTAATGTTTTAAAAACAAATCAGTTGAATGAGATATGGTGACCGTTTTATTCTCCCGTGAAAACTGTGTATGTTAATTCCTGATGTTTGTAATGTCATATAGACCCATCTATATAGACACATCTTCTTTATATATTGTGGGTTGGGTCGGGGACGGGGTCGGGTGTCGTGCGTGCGTGCGTGCGTGCGTGCGTTGTGACATCTATAGATATAGGAATGTTTATGTTATTTTTTCGTTTGTTCATATGGTTCTTTTTTTATTATAGAAACAATGCATTTCAAAATCACAACCACTTAATTGCCCCTATTCACGACACAGACACTTGCTTTCCTTTATTCACGACACACGCATTTGCTTGCCCCTATTCCCCACACAAGCACTTACTTGCTCCTATCTTGCTTGCCCCTATTCACGACACCAGCATTTGATTACCCATATTCAAGACACAAGTACTTACTTGCCTCTGTTCACGACACGAGCATTTACTTGCATGTATGGTTTTAAAAGAATGACTTTCTTAATTGAAAACATTATTGCATGAAAGCTCATGAGATCATCTTGTATGTTTCGTCCACTGGTGTTGATTACAAGGAGGTTATTTTATAAAGAAAGTTTACAAAAAATATACTTAGTTATACTTAGTTCAAATCTAGTTTTTGGATAGTATGATTGTAAACATGCGTAAAGTGCTGCTGTCTTAGGCTAAATCACACTTACATTATTAGTTATTGGGTTTGTTACTGACCCCCTACAGAAATATGTGGGGTTCAGTAAAGATGTATAGGGGGCGAGGCAATAGCCGAGTCCCCCTATATATCTGACTGAGCCGGAGCGTCAACGTCATTGAGACGTTCGCGCAATTTGACGTAATGACGTAGACGTCACGAGCGGTACAGTTTAAAAACATTATTAATTTATTATATTTGTTACTAACGCCTTAAAGAACTATTTGCAAATGATTTAAACTTCGAATCGGAATTGTAGTCCATATTGTTTTAGTGACCCTCTATGAAATCTACTGACCCACTACAGAATAATAGTGGGTCATCACGTGACCGCTCTAATTCAATGACATTCCTAGGATTTTGTGCGAGGTGCAATAAATACTAATATTATATCTCATGTTAGGACTGTTGGTTTAAACAACACTAAGTTAAAGATCACTTGCATATTCAATCAATATACCAACAGTTTTCATTGTTACGATCATGTTACAGCAGTATTTATTGTGTTGTTTAAATGATTTATTATATATGCAGTTTGACAACTTGATTACCAATGTATTACCTAGATCAATCACAGTATATGCACGTGTCCAAAGTTCACTTACTTGACAATATGTACGAAATTCTTTAAGTTTTTGAAATGTAATTCTAATATGTAATATTTATTTTGTTAAAAACAAATGCAATAAATGAGTTTTAAACATTAGTTTTATATTGTAAACACATCACCTAAAGGTTGAATCAGTCTTAGTCAATGTATCTCAAATACCACCTTTTTAGAAAAACCTTGAAGTTTCTAGACATATCTTATTCATTTTATTCTTCGTGTACCATTGTTTTAATCATGTTTTTATAAACTGTAAATATATTCTATTTTGTGTGAGGGCCATATGTTAGACTGGCTTGTAGCCAAATATGTTATCCTGTTGAAATAAAGATATTATTATTATTATTATTATTATTCACGACACAATCACTTACTTGCCTCTATCTTGCTTGCCCCTATTCAAGACACAAGCATTTGATTACCTATATTCACGACACAAGCACGTGCTTGCCCCTGTTCACGACACAAGCACGTGCTTGCCCCTGTTCACGACACAAGCACTTGCTTGCCCCTGTTCACGACACAAGCACGTGCTTGCCCCTGTTCACGACACAAGCACTTGCTTGCCCCTGTTCACGACACGGTTCCAAGTTTGCGATTGATGGAATTCACAGGTTCATAAAAAGTCGAATGCACAAAAAATATCCGTCTGCGATCAATTCGATTTGAGTGCGCTTACCGGTAGATTATCTCAAATTCTCCATGCTTTATAGCAATTGCTCGAGTGTCGTTTTTTTGTTCTGTAGATTTAAAAGATGTTTCCTATATGTTTTGCTATGCTGTATCAGTGAACGATGCATTTTCATGGGTATTATCTTATATGCGGCTGATTGGAAACGGTAGAGTGCGGTGCTCAGATACGTATCGGAAAGGCATAAAAAGTATATAGAAATAACACTGCTTTCTGTGCCAAGGGTTAGTTTATAAAGTAATTTTTACTGATGCTCCTGCGATTGAAATCATTTATACTAAAGAGAAGGTTCCGTGAAATTGTTTGAACACAACCTATGGCCGCCAAGCGAAGCATGTAACGTCCCTATTAAACATATACTCAGCAAAAATAAAAAGTATCCACTTTGTTTTCCTGCAAAATCTGAGACTGTAAGAAAGAACTAACACGTGTAGCATGATTTTCTTTTAATAACATCTTTGTTTGATGTTCACACAAAATTTCATCGAAAAATACCGAACACTAAAAAAATAAATCACAGTTTAAAAACATAGGTGTGAAACCGAAATTAACAAAACGGAACAAATGTAAAGGTTAACGACAAAAGCACAGATGCAACAGCCTAAATCCATTCAAATACACAGAAAAAATATTCAAACCCTCGCTAATATCTCATGTGTACACCGTTACACCGTATACACGCTAGAATGCGACGTCGCATGCTTCTGACGTAACGACTGACGAAGTCTGGAGCTTATGCGTTCCATTCGCGGACATGTGCTGCTGCAAGGTCCTGAACACTTTGCATGGGGTCATCCTGACGTACTAGGCTCGATGCTTCGTTAGTCATTATATAATTAAAGGCTATATTGGCCAGTTAAAATAGAAAACACCATTGCTTGGCAATTCATCGGTAACGTTATCGTTTTTACAGTTTACACGATATTAAATGAAAACGGCTTTTAGGTCATACTACACCAATTCGTTTTCCATAGGCCTACCTTATAGCTCTAAGCGCTGTACTGAGTTCCCTAATATAGGAAGCTATATTTTTATTACTTGTTTTGAAAGACATATCTTAGTTTTATCAAAAAAACATACAGAAGCCATACGTTGAGTATGTTTTGAAAAAGCTGTTTGGGTCGGATGGTGCTGATCCACCTACTTGCATGTAGAAACATGAGGAAAATGTAAAATATACTTCTTTCGTTGGTTATGCAACACATTATGAATACATTGCAAGATTGTTTGGTTTGTTTACCTTGACAACCAATCAAAATTAAGAGATTCTGTGTAATAGCTCCGAATTTACCTGGAACTTTTTCCCTGCCCGCTGATTGGTTGTTAATTGGTGTAGTCTGATCATTACACAAATAATAGTTAACGTAACGTGACCAAATCTACTATTTATCACATATTGGATTCTTAACTTTTTTTATAGCATGGGTTGTTGAAGTGCATTTGTTTGAAGAAAAGGAAGTCTTTGAGAAAAGTCTTAGGATAGCAGTTCTGATTCAAAAGATGTAGCTAAACGTTCAGTCGTGTAGCTTTAGCATGGTTATCCATTATTTGTAGCATGGTCGGTGACATTTCCTTTGATGAGTGCAAAGCATTAAATCGTTGAATTTAGGGTAACTAAAGGGGCGTGGCTATACCGTACTACAAGTAATAGATAGAGCCTGGTCTCAGCGAGTTGGTTTATTTAAACACCGAGATGGGCGTAGCCAGACTCCATCTGTTACGTAAGGTCTCTTTTCCACAATAATAGAACATCATTTAAAAATCTTACACAAAGGGGACACTTTAAACACATTGAGTCTATCAGCACACGGACTGCCTATCAGCACACGGACTGCATCCAACTACATGTTCTTGGTGCGTCTGTTCAAAAAAAGAGATTTAGTGTTTCAAAAAAGTTTTTTTTATATCCTCGTTTGTTTTTAAAGATATTAGTTTAAGGAAACTCAGCTGCATTCCGATTCCGATCTGAGCCGTTCAACAAGTTATGCGTATTTTGCTTTGATGTCTAGATTATTGTAAGAACATTTGTTAAATAGCCGTTTATTTTTCCTCTCATTTATTTGAGTACTTCGTGATATATTTCAGAGCATATGTTTGGGTAAATTCATTTAAAAAAAAAAAAAAAAAAAAAAAAAATCTCTTACATTTGTACTCAGACTATTGATTTTCAATCACACACAAGCAATAGACGGCATGCGTGAAAATCCCACACACGTAAAAATCAGCTCATAAACCCCGAAGGTATGAGGAGTTGAATCAGTTAACGAATTCCTGAATTCACATAGATATTAACTACTATACAGCCTTTGAAATAGTTTAAATGCGTAATACGTACAGTTGCACCTTTTGGTATAGTTTGACGATTATTTATTGCACCACACAAAAGGCATGTTACGTTTGATGTAAGGCTATTGCATTTCAAATGCGTGCTTCTTTGGAAAAGCCATTAACATGTTATATGTGTATATATATGTATGACGATGAGTGAGTAAAAGCCTGCTGCGTTATCGTTGATTTCCATCCAGCAGTCTGTATTGGAAACAGTAAATTTGTCTTCGCCAAGGCTTGCCGATGATCAAACCCGTTTTTTTTGTTGTTTTTTGTTTTGTTCTGCTTATTTCAGTACATTCGTATTTCAATTTCAGAGCATTTTGTAGTATTACTCGTATGGGTTCATGTGGGTAAAGGTATTTATTTGCTAGCTATTATATAACTTTATTTAACTTTACCGTAATTCAAGAGTATAACGTACAGGTTATTACGTATGATGGTTATTAAAGCCAGTGTGTAACATATGCATATCTATGACAGAAGTTCCGCATTAAATAATAACTGAAATGGGGTTGTATGTCCCGTTAACACATCATATTTGGTTTTATTCGCACAACAACCTCAGAGGGAGATGAGATGAAGTATGAAGTTTCCCATCAGCGAACCCACGCGGGGCAGAGGTCTGTAGCGCTTAAAGGGACACAGGGCAGTCTTGAAGTGTTTGAAATGGGTGTCTCGATTTATATATCAGGTATGACTTTTACTTTTGCCCTGGTTACATTTAAATAAATCAAATTTTAAGTATTACTATTTGGTCTTATTATACTACAAGTTTTAATATATTATTGGTGCAAAATTTCAAAACTTAATACTATGCAAAAACAAATTGCTTATTACTATTCTTATAATTAATATTAATGATTGAACAAATGCAATTTATGCAGAAAAACTAGCGGGACGCCGTGAGTTTTAAAAAATAAAGATTGCCGTGTGTCCCTTTAAGGCAAGGCAGTATCCGCTGAGCTACCGAGGCCGCTGCATTAAAGAATAAACACATACTAATTCACAAAAGAAAGTGAAGACAAAACACTTCATT
The DNA here is from genome assembly GCA_037043455.1 of Cyrtodaria siliqua. Taxonomy (NCBI): domain Eukaryota; kingdom Metazoa; phylum Mollusca; class Bivalvia; order Adapedonta; family Hiatellidae; genus Cyrtodaria; species Cyrtodaria siliqua. Next base: position 17,753 of record JAWPHD010006422.1, read on the forward strand.
GGCACTGTATACACTATAGTAGCTGACATACGTACGGTCATATATATTGTGATAGCCTTTATAGTTGTACGGTTTATTTAGTATTGTCTATTTATTGCCATTAATCTATGGGTGTTTTTATATTTGATATTTCATTAACTAATAATTTTACTTTATACTACCACCAAAAATGGAACGGAACAGAGTATTTAAACATGGTATATAACGCAATCGGTCTAGCTTCTTCCAAATGCAGCCCGGGTTCGATACCCCGTCCCGGCGTTATGTGAGTGTACGTTCTCGCCCGCTCGGACGTGTGGGTTTTCTCCCGGGATTTTCAGTTTCCGGTTTCCACCCACGTCAAGGCCATGTCAATGCTGTCATCGCGTCATCGAGAGTGATTTGTATTCGTAATAGATGCAAATTAAATAAAGTGTATACTTTAGTAAACGAAGATGTTTCAGTATAATTTATTTCACAATCTAAATCGGCTGTGTTATTCGGTATTTGATACTTGAATATTTATATGCGCCTTTGATCGGCGGTTGTGGAGGAACTCGTATTTTATCTTAACACTTCTCGAGGCATCTAACTTGTTTATATAAGTATTTAATTACACTCTTGGTAGCGCATAGCTTGTATAAACCACAAGCACGTTAAGATAATTTTATGGTGTGTTTTATCGCAATTTTAAATGAAAATAATATTGCCAATCCATTTATGAGGCCGTCCTTAGACAACGTGTTCATACCGCAGACAGCATATGGTTTGGATTATGTAAGATGCACTCTGCTGTTAATTGTTTCTGCCGTTCTTCAAGAACAATCTCGTTATGTGCACCAGAAATGGGTCTGGGTCAAACACAACCTAACGCGCAGTTTCCATTCGTGCACTTTAAACAAGAGATTTTAATCATAATGATGCTCTACTTGCATCACGTGGTCTAACTATGGTAGATGATCACGTGGTCCAATAGGAAGACGTAGTTCCAGTGGAGATGTTTAGAAATTGCTAACATGGGGTTGTTTTTTGTATTTTAGGCTATCTTGAATAAAGGGAGATGAAAAACACAAATCTCCACCCAAGAAACAGTGTGGCCAAGTTTTATATATAGACAAATACAAAGTTTAAAATGAACCCTGGAATATTAGAATTTCCTTAGAAGTTAAAGAGAAGACGTCGTTTTAAATGTAAGGCTTGCCTATTTTAAGGATAGGCGCTCATCAAAAAAAAAATGAACACACAATAACATACATCTGGAACGGCACTACCCAAGGAAAAACATAATGACCAAGTTTCAATTATCCATAAACCGATTTCTGAACTTTTATGTTTTACATTTTCGTCTTTATTTATTTGTTTTGCCTAATTGTTGACGTCATAGACACAAACTTGAGTATTCAGGTTTCATTATGAATAGTAGCATATTTGAGTTAGACAGTTTGTAAATAGTACTATAGCCATGACGCACATGTTAAGGCTCACACATACTATACCGCCCGAAACACGTCTGCTTCGTCGCCGTTTGTGATGTATTTCAAACCGAATAGCTAAGGCGTTCATTCTCTGTCTTCTATTGCTCGTCAGTGTTTGAGAAAGTATTGTCGAGCCCGCTTAGCGAATAATTCTACCGTGCGTCCGAAAAAGTAAACGTGTGCTTTTCCAATTGCAGAACACTATGTACGCTAAAGTTGTCAAACCCAGGCCCTATATCATATAGTCGTCAAGCATTTACAGTCGTTAAATACTACAGTCGTACACTACAGCCTTCAAACCATACATCATATAGTCGTCAAGTCATTAAGTCGTACCCTACAATCTTCATACCATATATCATATAGTCGTCAAGCCCTTAAATCGTGCCCTACAGTATTCAAGCCCATAAATAGTATAGTCGACAAGCCCTTAATTCGTGCCCTACAGTCTTCAAAACATACATCATATAGTCGTCCAGTCCATAAGCCGTACCCTACAGTCTTCAAACCATACATCATATAGTCGTCAAGCCATTAAGTCTGCCCTACAGTCTTCAAACCATACATCATATAGTCGTAAAGTCCTTAAATCTGCCCTACAGTCTTCAAACCATACACCTTATAGTCGTCATGTCATTAAGTCTGCCCTACAGGCTTCAAACCATACATCATATAGTCGTGCAGTCCATAAGTCGTACCATATAGTCTTCAAACCATACATCATATAGTCGTCCAGTCCTTAAGTCGTACCCTACAGTATTCAAACTATACAGCATATAGTCGTCAAGTCCTTAAGTCGTACCCTACAGTCTTCAAATCATACATCATATAGTCGTCAAGTCCTTAAGTCGTACCCTACAGTCTTCAAATCATACATCATATAGTCGTTAAACCCTACAGTCGTGCCCTACAGTCTTCAAACCATTCATCATATAGTCGTTAAACCCTACAGTCTTGCCCTACAGTCTTCAAATCATACATCATATAGTCTTTAAACAATACAGACGTGCCCTACAGTCTTCAAATCATACATCATATAGTCGTTAAACCATACAGTCGTGCTCAACAGTCTTCAAATCATACATCATATAGTCGTTAAACCCTACAGTCGTGCCCTACAGTCTTAAAACCATACATCATATAGTCGTTAAACCCTACAGTCTTGCCCTAGAGTCTTCAAACAATACATCATACAATCGTTAAACCATACAGGCTTGCCCTACAGTCTCCAAACCATACATCATATAGTCGTCAAGCCCTTAAGTGGTACCATGCAGTCTTCAAACCATACATCGTATAGTCGTCAAGTCATTTACTCGTACCCTACAGTCTTCAAACAATACATCATATAGTCGTCCAGTCCTTAAATCGTACCCTACAGTCTTCAAACCATACATCATATAGTCGTCAAGTCCTTAAGTCGTATCCTACAATCTTCAAACCATACATCATATAGTCGTCAAGTCATTAAGTCGTACCCTACAGTCTTCAAACCATACATCATATAGTCGTCCAGTCCTTAAGTCTTACCCTACAGTCTTCAAACCATACATCATATAGTCATCAAGTCATTAAGTCGTACCCTATAGTCTTCAAACCATACATCATGTAGTCGTCAGGCCCTTAAGTCGTGCCCTACAGTCTTTAAACAATACATCATATAGTCGTTAAACCCTACAGTCCAGTCGTGCCCTAAAGTCTTCAAACCATACATCATATAGTCGTTAAACCATACAGTCGTGCCCTACAGTCTTCAAATCATACATCATATAGTTGTTAAACCCTACAGTCGTGCTCTAGAGTCTTCAAACCATACATCATACAATCGTTAAACCCTACAGGCGTGCCCTACAGTCTCCAAACCATACATCATATAGCCGTCAAGCCCTTAAGTGGTACCATGCAGTCTTCAAACCATACATCATATAGTCGTCAAGTCATTTACTCGTACCCTACAGTTTTCAAACCATACATCATATAGTCGTCCAGTCCTTAAGTCGTACCCTACAGTCTTCAAACCATACATCATATAGTCATCAAGTCATTAAGTCGTACCCTACAATCTTCAAACATCATATAGTCGTCAAGTCCTTAAGTCGTACCCTACATTCTTCAAACCATGCATCATATAGTCGTCAAGCCCTTAACTCGTGCCCTACAGTCTTCAAACAATACATCTTATAATCGTTAAACCCTACAGTCGCGCCCTACAGTCTTCAAACCATACATCATATAGTCGTCAAGCCCTTAAGTGGTACCATGCAGTCTTCAAACCATACATCGTATAGTCGTCAAGTCATTTACTCGTACCCTACAGTCTTCAAACCATACATCATATAGTCGTCAAGTCCTTAAGTCGTACCCTACAATCTTCAAACCATACATCATATAGTCGTCAAGTCATTAAGTCGTACCCTACATTCTTCAAACCATGCATCATATAGTCGTCAAGCCCTTAACTCGTGCCCTACAGTCTTCAAACAATACATCATATAGTCGTTAAACCCTACAGTCGTGCCCTACAGTCTTAAAACCATACATCTTATAATCGTTAAACCCTACAGTCGTGCCCTACAGTCTTCAAACCATACATCATATAGTCGTCAAGTCCTTAAGTCGTACCCTACAGTCTTCAAACCATACATCATATAGTCGTCCAGTCCTTTAGTCGTACCCTACAGTCTTCAAACCATACATCATATAGTCGTCCAGTCCATAAGTCGTGCTCTACAGTCTTCAAACCATACATCATATAGTCGTCAAGCCCTTAAGTCTGCCCTGCAATCTTTAAACCATACATCATATAGTCGTCAAGTCCTTAAGTCTGCCCTACAGTCTTCAAACCGTACATCATATAGTCGTCAGTTCCTTAAGTCGTACCCTACAGTCTTCAAACCATACATCATAAAGTCATCAAGTCCTTAAGTCTGGCCTACAGTCTTCAAACCATACATCATATAGTCGTCAAGTCCTTAAGTCGTACCCTACAGTCTTCAAACCATACATCATATAGTCTTCAAGTCATTAAGTCGTACCCTAGAGTCTTCAAACCATACATCATATAGTCGTCAAGTCATTAAGTCGTACCCTACAGTATTCAAACCATACATCTTATAGTCGGCAATTCCTTAAGTCTGCCCTACAGTCTTCAAACCTTACATCATATAGTCTTCAAGTCATTAAGTCGTACCCTACATTCTTCAAACCATACATCATCTAGTCTTCAAGTCATTAAGTCGTACCCTATAGTCTTCAAACCATACATCATCTAGTCTTCAAGTCATTACGTCGTACCCTACAGTCTTCAACCATACATCATTTAGTCGTCAAGTCATTAAGTCGTACCCTAGTCTTCAAACCATACATCATATAGTCGTCAAGTACTTAAGTCGTGCCCTACAGTCTTCAAACCATACATCATATAGTCGTCAAGTTCTTAAGTCGTACCCTACAGTCTTCAAACCAAACATCTTATAGTCGCCAAGTCTTTGTCTTACCCTACAGTCTTCAAACCATACATCATATAGTCGTCAAGTCCTTAAGCCTGCCCTACAGTCTTCAAACCATACATCATATAGTCGTTAAACCCTTAACACATGCCCTACAGTCGTTAAACCCTACACTCGCGCCTAACAGTCTTCAAACCATACATCATATAGTCGTCAAGTCCTTAAGTCGTACCCTACAGTCTTCAAACCATGCATCATATAGTCGAAAGTCCTTAAGTCGTACCCTACAGTCTTCAAACCATGCATCATATAGTCGAAAGTCCTGAAGTCGTACCCTACAGTCTTCAAACCATACATCATATAGTCGTCAAGTCATTAAGTCGTACCCTACAGTCTTCAAACCATGCATCATATAGTCGAAAGTCCTTAAGTCGTACCCTACAGTCTTCAAACCATACAACATATAGTCGTCAAGTCATTAAGTCGTACCCTACAGTCTATAAACCATACATCACCTAGTCTTCAAGCCATTAAGTCGTACCCTACAGTCTTCAAACCATACATCACATAGTCTTCAAGTCATTAAATCGTACCCTACAGTCTTCAAACCATAATCTAGTCTTCAAGTCATTAAATCGTACCTACACTCTTCAAACCATACATCATATAGACTTCAAGTCATTAAGTCGTACCCTACAGTCTTCAAACCATTCATATTATAGTCGCCAAGTCCTTGTCGTATCCTACAGTCTTCAAACCATACAACATCTAGTCTTCAAGTCATTAAGTCGTACCCTACAGTCTTCAAACCATACAGCATATAGTCGTCAAGTCCTTAAATCTACCCTACAGTCTTCAAACCATACATCATATAATCGTCCAGTCCTTAAGTCGTGCCCTACAGTCTTCAAACCATACATCTTAAATTCGTCAAGCCCTTAAGTCGTGCACTACAGTCATCAAACCATACATCATATAGTCGTTAAACCCTTAACACGTGCCCTACTGTCGTTAAACCATACACTCGTTCCTTACAGTCTTCAAACTCTACAGGCGGCAAGTCCTACAGTCCTCAAACGTTATATTTTTTTGTACTTCTCTAAGTCTTTGGAAACTGACCCGTTGGTTACACATTCCGGCAGCGACTATCTTTAAACGCTATTATACACGTGACTAGCTATGTGCCCAGACAATTTGGTTAAATTGCGTTGTTTTACCAATCGTCCGAACTGTTTGATGGAAGATTCAGTGTGCTCATTTTACCACATGTTTGTCAGTACATTCGCACTGACAAACGATTGGTGTTGAGTCTGTAAATATATTATTTCGGGATGCAACTTCATGCAAAAAGTATTCTATTGAATACAGAAAGCATGGAAGGCTTGGTATACTAAGACAAGGCGTCCTACTTACTATTGAATAAAGAAAGTATGGAATGCACGTGAACTAAGGATAAGGCGTCCTACTTACTATTGAATACATAAAGTATGGAATGCACGTGTAATAAGATGAGGCGTACTACTTATTATTGAATAAAGTATGGAATGCACGTGAGCTAAGGATAAGGCGTTCTACTTACTATTGAATAAAAAAAAGTATGGAATGCACGTGTAATAAGATAAGGCGTACTTCTTATTGTTGAATAAAGAAAGTATGGAATGCATGTGTAATAAGATAAGGCGTACTTTTTACTACTGAATAAAGAAAGTATGGAATGCACGTGATCTAAGGATAAGGCGTTCTACTTACTATTGAATAAGGAAGTATGGAATGCACGTGTAATAAGATAAGGCGTCCTACTTACAACTGAATAAAGAAAGTATGGAATGCACGTGTATTAAGATAAGGCGTCCTACTTACTAGTGAATAAACAAAGTATGGAATGCATGTGTAATAAGATAAGGCAAAAAAAATATACCTGTGTTTCCGGTGGCCCGACCGACCCTATTTTTAAGGGGCCGACCCAAAAACTGTTTTATTTCACGTAAATAATGCAATGCTAATTAACTATTAAACTAATTAGTAAAATGCATGTTAAACAAAGGTCCTCTGGTTTTAAAAAAAAGTGTCCTATTATTTGTAACAAGAATGCGTAATTTAAGTGGGGCGGTCTTATATCGAGGTAAACTGACAACATCACGGAGAAACGTTCAGTTGTATCAACGTGGGGTTTATGAGATAAATAGAATCTCACAATATCTTGCTCAAAAAAAAGCAAACAAATAAATAATAATGCCTACCCTAATTTGTTTTAGAGCATGCAATAGGAAACACACCTGTTTTTATTTATTGTGCCTAAGGCGTCCTACTTACTGTTGCATACAGAAAGTATGGAATGCACGTGTACTAAGGATAAGGCGTCCTACTTACTGTTGCATACAGAAAGTATGGAATGCACGTGTACTAAGGATAAGGCGTCCTACTTACTGTTGCATACAGAAAGTATGGAATGCACGTGTACTAAGGATAAGGCGTCCTACTTACTGTTGAATACAGAAAGTATGGAATGCACGTGTACTAAGGATAAGGCGTCCTACTTACTACTGAATACAGAAAGTATGAAATGCACGTGTATCCAGATGAGACGTTCTTCTTACTATTAAATACAGAAAGTATGGAATGCACGTGAACTAAAGTTGTGTGTCTTACTTTTCTATAAAAAAAATACAGAAAGTATGGAATGCACGTGTACCGAGAAGACGTTTTCCCAAAAGGTTTAATTATTTAAAACTCCAACGATGTAACATACATATAAGTTGAGGACTTTACAATTTAGTCATAGTAGGTGTCGTTCGAGGTTAGTCTTAATCAAGACAAGTATAACATGTTTATTATACACATGCATATTTATTTAATGGTGCTAAAAAAAGAACATAAAAACACATAAAAATGATGGCTCTTAAACCGCAGTTGGCAATTATTTTGTCGGTATATTGCAAAGTAGCTGTTCTGTATTGCTTTATGTAGCCACTGTAACCGCGAAATATTGCGAACACTCAACAAACACACCGTGAGAATAATAAAAAAACGCTCACAATATGGAACAGTTTTACGGTTTTGAGTGTGTCACGCAGAGTGTTCTGAGGTTATCATGTATAAAGACGGGTGTGCTGAGGGCGACACGTGGGGGGGTTTTGAGGGTATATTGTATCAAAAGGAGTGCGTTGAGGGTGTCACGGAGAATGTTTTGGTGGAGTTACGGATGGTGTTTTGAGGATGTCACGCAGGGTGTTTTCAGGATATCACGGAGGGTGTTTTGGTGGTGACATTGAGGGTGTCACGGAGGATGTTTTGAGAGCATCACGGAAGTATTGGAGAGAACTGTAACTAATGTTGTTATAACTTGTAGTTCAATCCATTTGCGTATGTTATATATAAATATGTATTATCATATGATGTTCATTCTCTGTAACATAAGTAATAAAATATGTTTAAACTGGAAAGTATTAGTTACGGGTAGTGTTCTGAGTGTGTCACGGAATGTGTCACGGAGGAGTTTGCGGGTGTCACGGAAGGTGTGTTGAGCGTGTCACGGAATATGGTTTGAGGGTGTCACGGAAGCATGTCAACAAGCTTTAGAAAACGAATCAGATAAAGAGAGTATTTTTCAAACATAATCTCCCGTATCAGCTCCCGAGTGGACAGCAAACATAATACCTGGTGTAAGTTTCCAGTGGATAAATTTGCCTTTTATTCGTTTCTAGTTGACAAGTTAATATTCACATGACAGTTATGCTAATTTTTATTTAATACTTCTTATACATGAGCAGCGATAGTAATCGTCAGCATTTGGAGATAAATCTTCTGACTAGAACTGTCGCCAAAGGCTAACGAATACCTCCACATGGAATTTTAGTCACCTGAAGTAATGCTCGAGTAAGTCATGAACATACATGAAAGTGTTATATATATATAGGAGAATAGGAATTGAGGAGTTGGTCGTACATGGTATCCACTAGAATCTGAGAATGACGAAGTCGAAAAAGAGCCATAACTCATCTAAAAATAATAAAACCAAAATTAATTTTCATGGGCATCCTCATATCATGCCAGTTATGGTCAGTTATGAGCTCGGTTAGGTTACAGGTTAAAGTTTTATGAAAAGGGGCATAACCCTGCCGAAATGAAAGTCAGAGTTATTGGACATATGTCACAACATTCTTTGGGGTAAAATGAAATCGTGTTTGAAGTTTCAAGTTATGGTCAGTTATGAGCTCGGTTAGGTTGCAGGTTTAGTTTAATGAAGAGGGGGATAACTCTGTCAAAATGAAAGCCAAGATTATGGGACATATATAACAACATTCATTGGAGTAAGACGAACATCTGTGGGAAGTTTCATGAACATAGGTCAAATAGCTGTCAAGTTATTGCCAATGTTAGGTTGCAAGTTAAAGTGTGACGGACAGACGGACGACGGACAAAACTGATCCCCAAGTGGTTGCCATGTTACGCAGGCGACATAAAACGCGTTAGGCACACACAACAACAAAACGATCAAGCATGCAAAACTGAAAGATCTAACAAAAGTAGATTACTCGCTATCAGTGCATGATATTTCAACAGCAACGCATTTGGACCTGAGCTAACCAATAAAGATTGTCGGATAAAATTATGTTGCCAGGTGCACATCTGCATATGATGTTAGAGATCTGTGTCAAGTCTGAAGGCAGTCCATGAAAAGATAACGAGCAAAATAGTCCCTGATGGTTGTATATATAAATAACAAAATAGTCCCTGATGGTTGTATATATAAATTACAAAATAGTCCCTGATGGTTGTATATATAAATAACAAAATAGTCACTGATGGTTGTATATATAAATAACAAAATAGTCACTGATGGTTGTATATATAAATAACAAAATAGTCACTGATGGTTGTATATATAAATAACAAAATAGTCACTGATGGTTGTATATATAAACAACAAAATAGTCAAAATAGTCCCTGATGGTTGTATATATAAATAACAAAATAGTCACTGATGGTTGTATATATAAATAACAAAATAGTCACTGATGGTTGTATATATAAATAACAAAATAGTCACTGATGGTTGTATATATAAATAACAAAATATATGTGTGGCCGGTCATATCCTTTCTCACCTTTCTCGGTAGTAGTTTTGATAAATTATGTAACACTTATGCAGAGATAGTTTAGTTTTGATAATTTGTGTTGCAGTTATGGAAAGAGTATAGTGTTTTTGAAGTTCGTACCACAAGTAAGGTTCGTACGCGAATATGTTTGTACAAGTAAGGTTGATACCACACGTATACGATAAGTCGAACTAGAAGTTTGCAATGACTGTTGAATGAGATAGAGTTATGTTATATCCTAACCGAGGCTCTGTCGAGTATTAAAATATGTTACGCCACTTCAAGTTCTATGAAACGAAAGAGAGCTGAGAATATAAGAATCCATCATAAGTATCCGTGTGAGATAGAGAAATCTGGTTGCAATTCTGATCCCGAGGGTGAGATTTCCCTATCTTACACGGATCACTCATGATGGATTATTTTTCTCCCATTATGTGTTTATTACCGGCATAAAATCAATGACTTTGAGAATAAGGCGACGTCGACGTAACGTCATGACGTCGTAAGTCACATGTCATGCAAGATTATAAGTACTGTATCCATCATGAGTATCCATGTGAGATAGGTAAATCTCACCCGAGGGTCAGAATTGTAACCAGGGACGAGGCTCAGTCGAGTTCCTGGTTGCAATTCTAATCCCGAGGGTGAGATTTACCTATCTCACATGGATAAACTCATGGTGGATTTCTTTTTCTTGCATATCAATGAAATTTTGTGCATCGACGTCACCAATAACTAACATTTTAATGTTTTTAACACAATGACGTCATGCATCTGTTCACGTTATTGACGTCATTATTGTTGCGCGTGAATTTTATCTTGACCCTAGGGTGAGATGGAAATATCTAGCCCCGGTAAAATGACGGACTCTTTCTTGCATACCGGACAAGGATATCCGAGTTTTCTTGCATACCGGACAAGGAAATCCGTCATTTTACCGGGGCTAGATATTTCCATCTCACCCTAGGATTTCCTTGTCCGGTATGCAAGAAAGAGTTTTCTTGCATGCCGGACAAGGATATCCGTCATTTTACCGGGTCTAAATATTTCCATCTCACCCTAGGCACGCGCAACAATAATGACGTCAATAACGTGAATGGATGCATGACGTCATTGTGTTAAAAACCATTAAAACGTTAGTTATTGGCGACGTCAATGCAAAAAATGTCAATGATATGCAAGAAAAAGAATCCATCATGAGTTTATCCATGTGAGATAGGTAAATATCACCCTCGGGATCAGAATTACAACAAGGAACTCGGCAGAGCCTCGTCCCTGGTTGCAATTCTGACCCTCGGGTGAGATTTTCCTATCTCACATGGATACTCATGATGGATTCTTATAATCTCACATGAGGAAAATGCCTATCTCACATGAGCAGAAATGGGAGAAATACAAATCCGGAAATATGTTCAAATGACGACAATCTATTAATTAAAACAGTATTGTCCAATACAACAAATGACCCGATCAAAAATAGCGATTACCCAGTTTTATTTACGACCGATTTTCGCCGAGCGGCAAGAGCGGTCTTCCAGATGTTTACGATCGAGAATAGCGAGAAGAAATATACGACCTAGAATAAATGTCTATTATTGAGAAGGTCACCAAGTTGTCTTACACTTTTGAGTATGTTTCTGCAGATGGGAGGACTTAAACTATGGAGCATGCAGGTTCAAGCCTCAATAGCGACACTGAGTGCGGTCAGTGTGTTCTTGAGCAATACACTTTGCGTTTCACTTAGGGGAGACTCCTTAGTTTCGAATGAATGTCCATGGGAATTTCTTATAAAACAGAAATCTAAGAGATTAAAAGCCATGTACAGGCTAGACAATAAAAAAGAAATCAACAAATGTGGTGTTTTTGACTTAGTATGACATAATAGTTAATTTTGGTGTAAATAAACTTTTTGTACTGTGATCGGTATAGAGGTTGTAAACAGAAACTAGTAACTGGTGGCTATGTTGTAAATGGTAGCTTTATTTTATCGTTTCCTGCCTTTCTCCATTCGACATAAGATTACGAAAAAAAAGCCGGATAAGGTATGTAGAAATAGCATTTTTATGACAATTTGTAGTGTTTGTCATTCAATTATGGATGTGTTATATCTCAAATAAGGGACAGGTATAGGCTGCCATGTGTCTATAAATGTCATGTTTTCGTTTTTTTGAGTGCTGAGTGGGTGGGGTAAATGAATTGTATTTTTAGGCAGAGAAACTGACTTTGTTGCTTTCTAGCATGTATTTGCTATATTTTGAGAGGAAATTATATGGTCTTTCAGGAATAGGGCATGTTTGTTAGTTTTGAAAAATAGAATTCAAGCGGTCCCATGAATCCGAGTCAATCGGAGTCAACCATCAGAGCCCGTAAAAGAGTAGAACAGGTTCCCTGGTTCCTATATATATTTTAATGTGTTGATGAGCCGGTAAACATTCTAGCCGGTAAACATTCTATCTAGGGGTCATTAGGTCAAACCATATATACTAGAAAATTATCCAAGATGCAATGGGTGTGGAGATTTTTTTATCCGCATGCTAGTGGGAAGGGCCGTAACTAATGTTGTAAGAACTTGTGGCCCGACCCATTTGCATACTTTGTTAAAAAATGCAATAAAATATGTTTAAACCAGTGGGACTACAGTTTTTTAATAGGAAGGAATATGAATGACTCAAGTGTTTAGTATTGTGATTTGTAAATGACTTAAGTGTTTGGTTTTGTGATTTATAAATGACTCAAGTGTTTGAGTTTGTGATTTGTAAATGACTTAAGTGTTTGGTTTTGTGATTTCTATGACAGGAAAATGACACTTGATATTTTAACAGGTTATTGGCAAGTTGAAGTGTATGTTTTGTCAAATGGTGTTGCTGCACTTCATAACACATTCGTCTTTAAAAACAGGCAGACGAGATCGTTACGCTTATGTATGTTTGTAGAGCTCGTCTTATTTCACAGAGAATACCGTTTGCCTTGGTCATCTTCGACAGTTGATTATAAATACAAACGACTTGATCTTTTTGTGCAGATTTTTTTTAAAAACCAGAACCACATGTCCGTATTTTTTATTAAAGTATGTTTCACCACCCACATTTAGTTTGTCGATATAATGATGAGGTTTTCTTCTTTGTTTCTCTATTAAAATATGAAATAGTGTATTGGATTTCTGTCGTTCTGTCTAGAGTGTTTGTTAAGGGTCCATTGTTACTGTTATTATAACGACCAAGGGTCACCAGGGTGTTCCTTTATAGATCATCGATAATGAGTTATTATATATTGTGTTTTGAATACATTCTCAGAAATATATTCAAACCATTGAAAACTGGTAACTCTGAACTTGACAATATATCAAACTGGGTCACGCGATTCCACCTAGCAGAGATGCAGTTCTGATTATTTGGTTGAAAAGTATAAAATATGGAAGGGAAAATTTTATAACACTTTAAGTATTTTTAGGGTGTGTGTTATCTACAGGAATTAAAATCGAATAAAACTCGCGCCTTCTATTAATGAATCATGGAAGCATTATTTATGTCTTACTGGTATGCCATGCATTTAAAATTGAGTGACGATATTATCGGATATTCTTTATGATTAATCATTTTTAAAATGAGTTTAAAGTTGTCCTAAATTATAAATTCAATGCTTATCCACGTATACTGTAGTAAAAATGTGTTACTATTTTATAGGGTTAATGAAACAAGAAATATGTATACGGTCACATTAATGGTTTTAGTCCGTGATGAATGCGATCGTACTGAATGTCTGTATAGCAAACAGGGATCATTTCTGTATGCCAAATTGCGTATGCATAACACAAATTAATGGTGCGTGTACGTACAATCATGGGGAGAGGGTGGCCTCACACGATGCGAGGGGAAATTGATTTATCGAACTTTAATAATTCGATCGATATCTTGGCTTATGTATTGGTATCGTATATGATATTTGTCTGGCTCGGCGTGGGAATCCAGTCGACTGCTGGCTTTTCGACATTATATAGATTAATAAGCAGTAAGAACACGGCTTCTTGAACGAGCTAGCATCTGTTGAAAGCTTGGCAGTGATAATTCATATGCTTCATGTTATTTTTTTATTACAAATGTTTTACTGTTTTATGACTGAGGAATTTGGTTGGTGGTTATTAAGATATCAACAATAATAATAAAAAAAACATGCAAGTAATATGCCGATCTTGTAACGTAGCAATTTATAAAGATTAGTTAAAGTGGTGTTTATGTTAAAGGAATGAACAAAGATAAAGTAAATACTATGTATACAAATCTACGCTCATATCAATCATAAATCACAAAACATAAAACTGAAAATAGGGATGTACATGTTTTATCTCTAATAGGTCTAATAGTTAAACGAAATAAGCAATTTATTAAGAAAACGTTTCTCTATTGTATTGCTTAGTTTTGAAATACAATGGAAGTATTAGCCAATATAATCTAAAACATAAAATATTTGACAGTGTTTAAAAAACCTGGAGAGCAGTACAATATAAGAATGGTTTATGGGTAGTCAGTGAAGATCGTGAATACCAACTCGAGGTATAACTGTTTTGTAACCGAGACTCTGCGGAGGTTTCGATACAGTTATACCGAGGTTTGAAATTTTTTAAAATCTGAAAAGTAGTAAAAAAATCATTAGGGTTATAATTCGTTATTGCACCATTTTTCAAGAAATGTGAAATTCACTTAGATGTAAATTGCTATCGATACTGGCTCTACTGCAGTGTTTTGAATTTTGCTCAATGAATAATATTGGGTTCTGTATGTACAAGTTAAATAAAATATATGTTCTGTTCTGTTCTGTTCTGTTCTGTTATAAACTGGCACCTAAATTCCTTTAATGTGGCAATACGGCATGACTACATACCATATTTAACGGTGAAATAACTCGACACAATGTTAACGAATACACCTTTGCTATAACAATAATATACTTATGTATATAATGTTTGTTTTACATAAAACAATAATAACAGAATAGGATAATGTGAGAATTACGATATACTTCATATTCAGACATATTGTTTAATTTTTGGTTCATGACCCAGTTGGCTGATCCTGAAAAAATGTGAAAATACTAAATCGGAAAAAAACGTTGCGACCTATCTTCTATACATTTTGATGCATATATATATATATATATATATATATGAAAGGCCACCCTTTTTGTAGTATTATCAATTAACAAATTTAACTCTTGGAATATCATATGAACATTTATTGATAAAACATATATTTAAAACCGCTACTAAGTTGTATATATTTAATAGTTTATTTAAGTCTCATCACAGTACAATATTTTCTATAATACAACTATTGCCAGATAATTGATAAATACATTGACCTGTGGATTAATTTACCAGTTCAAAGTTTTCTACGTCATCAAATAAAATCTTATTCTCGCTTTTCACAGATAATGCAATGTGTGAATTGTAAATATATACTGTTGTGTATTGCTTTCGATTTAAATAAACATAAACATGTTCTTGAACATGGCCGGAGAACTTTAATAACGAAATACCTCGAGAACCGGTTCATTATCTACAACAATTACTGCTCCTTCATGAAACCGAAACAAACTGTTAAATGATCATATAATAAACAAATAATCTCCATATAAAATAAATAAATTCTCTATATAAACAAATAATCTCTATAAATGTTACGAGTCAGTTAGATGTAATACTGTTACCCTACCCTGGTACCCTGACTGCTACCATAGATGGTAGGTACAGAATTATCAATATGCAGCCAGAGCAGCAATGATTCTCGCAGATATATTGATTCTCACAGATACAGTGATTGTCACAGCTTCAACGATTGTCACAGCTTCGAGCCAGTAAGCAAAACAGAAGAAAGAGTCGTGCAACTAAAATCGAGACAGTGTAGCTTTAACAACGGTTACATTAAGACATGACGCATCGAGACAGTGTAGCTTTAACAACGGTGATATAAAGACATGCCGTACACCCAATCACTGCACTGCTCATGGTATGACCAGAATGATACACAATTGCGCATTTAATGAGGGGGAACAAAGATAAAGAAGTGTCCTCTTGGAACGTAGAGAAACTACACATAGAGTCATGCTCCACATGTTTAACGTAGGAAACATATTGCATTTGGTAAGGACTCCAGTCATTAGTTTGTATAAAATAACTTAAAAAATGTAAAAATAACATTGGACTATGACGAGCTGTAAATAAAGCACGAAACCTGCATGTATATAAATTATAATATGCGACCCGAGTTATATGTGAATGTATTATATGTGACCTGTATATACAGCGACCTGTATTATATGTGACCTGTATTATATGCGACCTGTTTTATATGCCACTACATAATGAACCTGAGAACTATACACACCTGTTGTGTTTGTAAAATTCAGCTGTTTTATACATAGGTCATCGTCCTCGGGGAACTTATCACACCGCAGAATCTCTGGCCACTCGAATCCATATTTATTCATTCGTATTTCACAGCTCTCCTGAACAGCCTCGCACAATGAGCGGCACGGGAAAATTGGTCTATCTAGGCACACGGGCGCGTACAAAGCACATAGAAACAAATCCGTATTCGGGTGACATTGTACGTTATAGAGCGGGACCCACGGAGCAGCTTGTCGCTTAATCTCCTCCACGCTATCATGTCCAAGCAGATTTGGCACACTCATATTGGCGTAGCCGACATTGCGACACAACGGTATATAATCCGGTATCGGGACGCACTGATGCTGCATAATGCTCCGCACATCCATGCTGTTCCGGGCGTCCGAATCGTGGTCCCGAACATAATCGCCGTTCGTGTAGTCATATTCATACGCCGCTCCCTCGCATAACATATCCAAAGTGAGAGTATACATACAAAATACAAGACACCTTAATTTTAGTCTAACCATTTTTCTCTCTTTCTTGATACTTTATGTTATTTATATTAAACTGTACGATGAGTGCACCCCACGATAAGACGATGAAAAACACTTCAAATATGAATTGAGCATTTCATTCACTGGCTGAGCATATTTTACAGTCTCGCGAAAAGCTTTCATGAGATTAAGTTTATTTTCAACAAAATAATACGTAATAACTTCTCCTATGTTCACGCGATAGCTTATTTACAAGTTAGTTAATAAATCTCTAATCGATTCAGCTCTGATCCCTGGAATGTAAAACAGTTTAAAAAAAATCCGGACCTAAGTAACACTGGCTCATTAAGGTACTCTACTGTCTTAGATATGACAGTTTAATCTTTTATACGAAATCACTGTGCATTTTCATAATGCAACTATTGGCACGTTTAAATTCTCATGCGCAAAACACTTGCTCCTCCTGATGCTCTTCAAATTGGAGGTGTCAATCAACCAATCGACGTATAGATCATGCTTCGATAAACCAATCAGAAAAGTTATAAATTTCTTTAGTTCCATTTTGATGAGTTTTGACGAATGTTAGCAACAACTCTCCAGTCTTACACATATGGTTAGGTAGTTAGGTACGCCGGATTAATAGTTTGCGTGAAACGTAAATTAATTAGATATGTAAATTACATTGTGGGGGATTGAAATAGTCGGGACATATATTAAGTGTGCGCTTGATATGCGTTTCTTTGAGTTGTATGCAAGATAACCTTTCGTTTTATATTAAAAAAACGTAAAATGCTTCGTAAAAATAAAATGCACCGATGAAAAGAGAGTTTAGAATGAATCGAACAGATTAAGGCAATGATAAGCACACACAGGGGTTATTACGGCAATTCATTCACATTTTTATACGTTGTTATATATGTTTAAGATAAATTGAAGATTACAGTGTAAAATACAATACTATAAGGAACATAGGCTTGTTAATAAAATATAAAAATCGATCTTAGAATGAAATACTCCGTTTGTACCTTCTATACAGACCAACTTGTATGAAATAAAAAACACAATTCTTTCTGGTTCGATATAATGATTTGTTTGTTTTACGACATTCTGAGCACATTTTAGGCCATGCACGACAGTCGCAAAACAATTTTGTGGTAGAGGTAGACCACGTTCTGTATACTTCCCACCATCCGTAAGAATCGACACTTTCACTTGCACGTTTTAGCTCCCAGTGAGAAGGTGAGACGATATAAGAGGGGGAAAAAACTTAAAAGAACAATAGATACCGTCGTGAATGTAATGGACACATGTCGTGTATCGTTATACGATAATGTTGATCCCTGGCCGGGATGATAAAGACACTGCGTTTGAAATATTCCCGCCTCTCACCGCTGCGGGTTCGAATCCGACTGGGGGATCGACTTGTCAGTGAGAAATTGTCGATTTTTAAGGATTGCTGGAGGAATATAGTACTACAGAAAAAAATGATGGTCAGCCTCAACCACAGAAAAGATCGACCGTGATGAGTAGCCTAAAATGTGCTGAAAATGACGTAAAACACCATTCAACCATCGATAATGTTGACCGACGAGTAGTTTTGCACTTTTACACGACACGTTATGTTTCCTACTATGGATGCTGTCATCTTAATCGTTTACAATAACGGTGTGGAGCCGGCTATTAATTTGGCGTTCGTTCGTACAGGTAAAACGCACACTTAATCGAATTTGTACCTGAATATAAATGAGTAACACGAAGTTGAACACTTTTGGATATCGAATATTGGACCTTTGACCAAGGCAACCTTGAAGTATATCAACCGATAATTTTTTTTATTAATTTTTATTAATTCAATGTCATTTTTACCACACTTAAATATCTGGAAAATAACAATTAAAAAATATGTAAAAAGTTGTCTGTTATTTTATCGTAGGTTTTAATAATTATCGATGTTGCATACTTAACAAAATTAGAAATGTCAATATAAATTGTTTTGCACTATTTTAAAAAGTGTCAAACATGAGTTGCAATTTTTCAAATTGTATAGAAACACTAGCGTGACATCGCGATTATTTATTTATTTTTAAATTCTGAATTAATATTACCATAGCAGATGTCCCTTTAATGCCAGAGTATATCTTCAACATGGACTTATATGACATTGTACTCGAACGTGATATTGCTGCGTCATTCAAAAGATGGATTATGTATATCTGATTTGAAATACAATATCTAAAATATGGAAATCGGACTTGAAAATCTGAAAGCTAAATATTTGACACTCGCTCTGGAAGACCATTGTACACATTATGGATCGTATTAAAATGTGCAAAGATATTGAATACATTGACAGTAGCATTTCAATCTCAAATACACTCATGTACGTTGAACAGTGGAATTTCAATCTCAGATATGTTGTGCATTGGAATTGCAATCTCAAATACAGCGTATATCGGAATTTCAACCTCTGATACTTTATATGGTTGAATTTCAATTTCAAATACATTGTAATCTCAAATACTTTGTACAATAGAATTGCAATCTCAAGTACAAGGTATAGCGGAATTTCAATCTCAGATACTTTATATGGTGGAATTTCAATCTCAAATACATATCGGAATTTCAATCTCAGATACTTCATATGGTGGAATTCCAATCTCAGATACTTTATATGGTGGAATTTCAATTTCAAATACTTTACATGGTGGAATTTTAATCTCAGATACTTTATGGTGGAATTTCAATCTTAAATACACTCATGTACGTTGTGCAGGGGAATTTAAATCTTAAATACACCGTATATCGGAATTTCAATCTCAGACACTTTATATGGTGGATCCAATCTCAGATATTGTATATGGTGGAATTTCAATCTCAGATACTTTATATGATGGAATTTCAATCTCAGATATTTTATATGGTGGAATTTCAACCTCAGATATTTTTTATGGTGGAATTTCAATCTCAGATACTTTGTATGGTGGAATTTCAATCTAAAATACGTTGCATGGTGGAACTGCAATGCTCATTCTTCAGTCATGTTCAGTTTAAATATTCCATCTCATTTTTCGGACGTCAACTTTTAGATAAAATGTTCATGGGGTCCACAGTAGAGCAATATTAAAGTCGATGTGGGTCGGGGTCGTGGGGATTGATTGGGTAATGAGTTTTTACCCAGATATACTGGGTTCCGCCTTTTTTTAGGGTGGACATAGTACCATGAATGTTTTTAAAGAGACACACGGCAGCTTGAAGTGTTTATCAAGCATTTGAATACGCGACGGCGGATTTGTAACCGGTGGTGCCTATGAGTTTCGTCTGTGTGTTCTTGGGCAATACACTTTCCCCTTAGCCTCGTCCGTCGGATGGGGACGTAAACCGGGCGGTCCCGTGTATCGGTCTATCCTCCGAGCACGTTAACGAACCATAGGAATCTATTCGATAATAAGAGTAGGACACGGTTTCTGGATTTCTATGTTTCCTTTACCTTTCTCTGGGGCGGCTCTAAATAACCTATACTGTGTTGATGAGCCGTTAAACAACATTCAACTAATTCAACTTATCATTTTGCTTGCATAGAATTAAATAATATTTGGAGTTTCTTGTTGTTGTCTTATTCTACCATGGGCTTAAATATATTACTGATGCAGTATAATCACCAGTTAATAATATGCAAAACTACTGCTTTAAACTGCTCTTATAATTTATATTAATAATTGAACAAATGCAAGTTATGTAGAAAAACTACGGGATGCCGAGAGTTTTAAAAAAGCAAGATTGCCGTAGTCCCTTTAAAAAATCAAGATTGCCGTAGTCCCTTTAAGTACGTTTTATTTTGAAGCTAGTTTCCACGTTATAGGCCAGCGACATAATCTTTGTGCTGGAAGTGGAATCGGTGCAATGCAAATGGCACGTCAAACTTAGAAAGCTTTTATATGATCTATGTATGATCTTGGTGCTACCTTTCATTTAAACCTAAAACTATAATATTCATATGCGCGTAAAGTTCAGCACGTGAGTCTGTTCGTTAAACGTAACCAAATTCCTGACTGACGTGGAATTAACTAATTTAATTTAAAACATGGCACATTTTCAAATAATGCACCAGGAAGTGTTAAGCTTCAGGCACAAACACATGGTTTGCATTAGCAGATTAGCGAGCAGATTAGCGAGTATTAAAACAATACTTCCGATACATAGGAACATACTTTTTTTTCAGAAGATTTAAGATGTAACCGTGCAACTTTTCAAAGGCGTGCCCAAGGGACAAAGATTGTAAGACTGAACTTACACAAGCAGGGATCGTCATGCATTAATTAATTAATTAATCGTATATTTTATTTAATGACGGTTACACTTTGAATTGAATAATTTCCCTGCATTTCCTCCACGCTGCACTAGTCTTTATATTTACTTATAGTATACAAAATAAAATCATTGATTATTGGACAAACAGAGAAGGACAGTTAATACGCTAGTTAGAATTGAATTGAATGTTGTTTAACGACTCATCAACACAGTATAGGTTATTTAGAGCCGACCCAGAGAGAGAGGAAGGATACATAGGAATCCGGAAACCTGCCCTACTCTTATTACCGAATAGATTCCTATGGTTCTTTTACGTGCTCTTTTACCGATACACGGGACCGCCCTGTTTACGTCCCCATCCGACGGACGAGGCTGAGAGAACGTTAGTTAGAATTAAACGAAAACGTATTACACTTCTCAACAAACATTCTCGGATAATACAATATGGTTATATTCAAGGAATCACAAGGGACAAGTTGTAATCAAGTTATTAAACACTGCGCCTGTGACAATAAAGGAACTTGAGCGATCTGGACGAATAATGGGTGTCAATCCAAATACGAGTAAAACCATCCCATAAAATAATCGCTTTAATTATTGTTAATGAAATAGCTTGGTTGGGAAAACTAGACGAGTTGGCTAGTCCATCAGTATTAATTCCTGTTTGAGGCTGTAGTACATTATTGTTTTGTGATAGATGATGATGTTAACCGGGTGGTCAATGTATTGGCGACTACTCATCCCCGATTCCAATCTCTCCCAGAGGTCATTACATCGACCTCTGTCAACGTCTACGGAAGTAGTCTGCGATCACATGATAATTTGTCACATGACCATAGCTAAAATATGAAAATGGTGAACAGAACTTCAACACCGGTTGGTAACCACCAACTATCGGCTGCTGACTGACATGTAAACAATCGAAAGAAACATGACCTATTATCTACATTTTGATATATATTATAGGTTAGTACTTTAATTTAAGGTAGGCTGTTAAGATCTATGTGATATTGGAAAGTGGTGGTAAGCAAAACGCTGTACTGTAACCCTATGGGCACGATTTGGTGGTGCCTATTTTAAAGTTTTGACGGCGGAGTGATTTGCCAAAGTACAAACCTTTATTCTACCGGAATATAATTCTAAGCATAATTTACTGTATATTTAAAACATTTAAGCCGAAAAATAGTTTTCTTTTGTAATATAAGCATTTCATATAAAGTTAATTCAGAAAAATATTCGTGCCGTCAAGAAATTTTGTATTTCCACCGTTTTTCATCGTTTGCCAATATTCTTAGTAGTTGACAGATGTGTATGCAAGGAACGACAACTTCCCGATTCGTCTGCGCCCGCTATTTTCGTGGGAGCGACTCGATATAACCTAAATACTATGTAACAACACTTCAATTCTGCGCGAATGGTTATGTAGGCAAACACGCTTATCCTCGTTCTGCAAATGTCATCACTTCATTATATTGTAAGACAAAATGTGTATCTAGCTTACCGATGATTGACGAATATTGGTCACGTGACATAATCATAGTTCTCCTTTTCTCCCAGAAATGTACGAATGCATTCTTAACTATTTTCAAGTTGAGTTTGGATGTATACAACCCTGGCAAATCACGTGTTTAAGTGAAAAAACAACAACATAAATTTCTAATTTTCTAAATGCATATAATTATACTGTCTAATCGCTCTCTTGCCTAAGCATCCACCCACAGTATTTAACACAACGTATTGAATATAAGAATATTTCATGGGTATTCGGTTCAGATAGGGAATTTCAACCCTAGGTATACCGAGGATTGGAGGTTCCGATAAAAACACATACCGAGGGTTGGAATTTCCTATCTGAACCGAATACCCATGATAGATTCGTTTTCTTGCATATAAGAGACATATTGTGCGTTGACGCCGCCAGCTACTGTTTTCCTGCATACCGGATGTTGGCGCGCGCGAATTTTATCTCGACCCTATGGTGAGATGGAAATATCTAGGCCCGGTAAAATGACGGATATCCTTGTCCGGTATGCAAGAAAATACTCTCCATCCGCCATGTAAAATGTGGATATGCTAGCTTTATCCGGTATGCAAGAATGGTACATTTCTAACCACGTAGGTAACTTCTACTAAAACAGTCTAATTTTTGACAGTTTTAATATACATGTACCGGGGTAAATCAAGTATTGTTTCCAGGTTATTGAGAATTTTCTTAAAACGATTCCTTAACTTCATTGATTAATTAAGTGACTCCTTTACCGGGATAGTAACTACGCTGCGTCTAAAACTGTCTCGCCTCTCACCTATGCGGGTTCGAATCCCATTGAGAGCTCGATTTGTCAAGTAAGACAATGTCGATTCTTACAAATAGCGGGAGATATACATTACTGCTTCTACCCAGGAAAATATGTGGTGGTCTGCCACCCTCATAAATGGCCTAACATGTGCTAAAATGACGAAAAACACCATTGAAACAAATCAATTGAGTATTATCTAAAATACGACTTTATTTGTTTTGCTATCTGTACATATGTAATTATAATTCATGAAACTGATACACATTACGATGGTTTTATATATAAATGGTTCTTCAGTTATTCCAGCTCGCCTCAAGCCCCGTTTCAAAATCTAACAATTTGGTTGTATTGTTAGTAATACTTATAAATACATATAACAAAAAATATCTTCTCGTGTTCATTAAACGCGAAGTAAATCATGTCCAAACCAGAGTATTTAAAGTCTGGAGATAACGTCTCTTCATAAGATGTGCATTCCTACCGTGCCAAAGACAGTAAAAACAGTAAAATATATGACTTTAAAGGTGCAGGGTCGTGAAAATAACTTGAACACTGCGCTAATACACTTATATGTGTGGCTATAAATCTGGCCCGTCTGACACATTGAAGCATAGTTGTGGCCTCCAGAGAATAGTTTTACATCGTTTAAACGTAGCCTAAGATAAGGTTGTTTCAACGTTGAACTGAATGTTGTTTAACGGGTCATCAACACAGTGTTTATGTTATTTGGAGCCGCCCAGAGAGAGAGAGAGAGAGAGAGAGAGAGAGAGAGAGAGAGAGAGAGATGAGAAGAAGGATACATAGACAATCGGGAACATGCCCTACTCCTACTAACACATATAATCTATGGTTCTTTATCGTGCTCAGAAAAAACACTCCGATACACCGGACAGCCCGGCTTACGTCCCCATCCGACGGACGAGGCTAAGGAAAATGTCTCGCCCAAGAATACGCCAGCGAAACTCAGTGGCATCGACGAGGCTTGAACCTGAGTCCTCCAGTTTCAAGTCCACCGCGTAATCCTCTGGGCCCATGTCACTGTATTATGCAGTGCAGAGTGGTACGTTTATGGTGTTTTAGGTCATTTTTAGCATATGTTAGGCCATATATGACGGTCGAATTTGTTTGTAGTAGAGGCAGACCACGTCATATTTGCTGGGTAGAAGCAGTACTGTATATCTCCTGGGTAGAAGCAGTACTGTATATCTCCCGCCAGTCGTAGGAATCGTTACTATGGAGTTATGAAACCCTGCAGAAAAACGGGAAAAAACCGACTAGCCCACATGTACCAACTGGTTCAATGATGTCTACCGTTTTAGCAAACCAAATTATTTTTAAGAATGGCCTATCATAATGTTAACATTCCGGTGTTATATATATTTAGTTATAACCTACATGTACATATGTGTTTTAATTATAACCTGCATGTACACATGTGTTATAATTTATATTTACATTTGAACTTCAGTTATAACCTACATTACATATGGACTTCAGTTATAACCTATATGTACATTTGAACTTCAGTTATAACCTGCATGTACATATGAACTTCATTTATAACCTACATGTACATATGGACTTTAGTTATAACCTACATGTACATATGATCTTCAGTTAAAACCTGCATGTACATATGAACTTCATTTATAACCGACATGTACATACGGACTTTATTTATAAACCACATGTACATATGGATTTTAGTTATAACCTGCATGTACATATGGACTTTAGTTATAACCTGCATGTACATATGAACTTCATGTATAACCGACATGCACATAATGAGTAAAGTTATAACCTACATGCACATATGGACTTTAGTTATCACCTACATGTACATATGAACTTCAGTTATAACCTATATGTACATGTGAACTTCATTTATAACCGATACGCACATATGGACTAAAGTTATAACCTACATGTACATATGGACTTTAGTTATAACCTACATGTACATATGGATTTCAGTTATAACCTACATGTACATATGGACTTTAGTTATAACATGTATGTACATATGGACTTCAATTATAACCTGCATGTACATATGTACTTCAATTATAACCTACATGTACATATGGACTTCAGTTATAACTTACATGTACATATGGACTATAATTATTACCTAGATGTACATATGGACTTCAGTTATAACTTACATGTGTACATATGGACTTCAGTTATAACCTACATGTACATATGGACTGTAGTTATAACCTACATGTACATATGGACTTCAATTATAACCTACCTGTACATATGGACTTCAGTTATAACTTACATGTACATATGGACTTCAATTATAACCTACATGTACATATGGAATTCAGTTATAACTTACATGTACATATGTACTTCAGTTATAACCTACATGTACATATAGACTTTAGTTATAACCTGCATGTACATATGAACTTCAGTTATAACCTACATGTACATATGGACTTTAGTTGTAACATATATGCACATATGGACCTCAGTTATAACCTACATGCACATATGAAGTTCAGTTATAACCTACATGTACATATGTACTTTAGTTATAACATATATGTACATATGGACTTTAGTTATAACCTACATGTACATATTGACTTTAGTTATAACATATATGTACATATGGACTTTAGTTATAACCTACATGTACATATTGACTTTAGTTATAACCTACATGTACATATGGACTTTAGTTATTACCTACATGTACATATGGACTTTAGTTATAACCTACATGTACATATGGACTTTAGTTATAACCTGCATGTACATATGAACTTCAGTTATAACCTAGATGTACATATGAAATTTAGTTATAACCTACATGTACATATGAACATTAGATATAACCGACATGTGTATACGGACTATAGTTATTACCTACATGTACATATGGACTTTAGTTATAACTTACATGTACATATGGACTATAGTTATAACCTACATGTACATATGGACTATAGTTATTACCTTGGTATACATATGGACTTTAGTTATATCTTACATGTACATATGGACTATAGTTATAAACTACATGTACATATGGACTATAGTTATTACCTAGATGTACATATGGACTTTAGTTATTACCTACATGTACACATGGACTATAGTTATTTCCTACATGTACACATGGACTATAGTTATTGCCTACATGTACACATGGACTATAGTTATTACCTACAAGTACATATGGACTATAGTTATTACCTACAAGTACATATGGACTATAGTTATTACCTACAAGTACATATGGACTTTAGTTATTACCTACAAGTACATATGGACTATAGTTAACTTATTACCTAGATGTACATATGGATTTTAGTTATAACTTACATGTACATATGGACTATAGTTATAACCTACATGTACACATGGACTATAGTTATAAACTACATGTACATATGGACTTTAGTTATAACCTACATGTACATATGGACTATAGTTATTACCAACATGTACATATGGACTATAGTTATAAACTACATGTACATGTGGACTATAGTTATAACCTACATGTACATATGGACTATAGTTAACTTATTACCTAGATGTACATATGGATTTTAGTTATAACTTACATGTACATATGGACTATAGTTATAACCTACATGTACATGTGGACTATAGTTATTACCTAGATGTACATGTGGACTTTAGTTATAACCTACATGTACATGTGGACTATAGTTATTACCTACATGTACATAAGACTATAGTTATAACCTACATGTACATGTGGACTATAGTTATAACCTACATGTACATGTGGACTTTAGTTATAACCTACATGCACATGTGGACTATAGTTATTACATACATGAACATGTGGACTTTAGTTATAAACTACATGTACATATGGACTTTAGTTATTACCTACATGTACATATGGACGTTAGTTATAACCTACATGTACATATGGACTATAGTTATTACCTAGATGTACATATGGACTTTAGTTATAACTTACATGTACATATGGACTATAGTTATAACCTACATGTACATATGGACTTTAGTTATTACCTAGATGTACATATGGACTTTAGTTATAACTTACATGTACATATGGACTTCAGTTATTACCTACATGTACATATTGACTTTAGTTATAACATATATGTACATATGGACTTTAGTTATAACCTACTTGTACATATGGACTTTAGTTATTACCTACATGTACATATGGACTTTAGTTATAACCTACATGTACACATGGACTTTAGTTATTACCTAGATGTACATATGGACTTTAGTTATTACCTAGATGTACATATGGACTTTAGTTATAACTTGCATGTACATATGGACTATAGTTATAACCTACATGTACATATGGGCTATAGTTATTACCTAGATGTAGATATGGAGTTTAGTTATTACCTACATGTACATATGTAAAGTAGCAAAAAGTTAATTGTTCAGTCTGGTTTATACACCAGGACTGATTGATACATCTGAAAAGTAAATGGTTTGTTTTAATATTAAAATAACTATTATAACTATCAGCGTTCACAAGTTGATTTGTTCCCGTTCCGTTATTTACATTGAGAAAAGAAGAAAGACAAATGCCATAAATAAACATTATGTCGTAAGGTTAAATCTATATATCATTGATTCACGTGCCTTGTGTCAAAACGCATTCAATGGTTCGTGCCGTTGTGTATCAAATACGTGAAGATTACTTATTCTTTGCGCAGTTAATCATTTTGAGTGCTGTTTTTATTCTGTAAAATGTATTGAAAGAAGATATGTAAGATAACTTAAAGGGACTGATGGCGTAAGATAACTTAAAGGGACTGGCGGCGATCTGATAGAAGTATGGATGTTCATCCAAAGCCGAATAGAATCATCATATGTTTCAATTTATGAAACATGCGCTTGTATTGAATTGAACCGTGTGTTTCCTTCGGTTTAATTACTAGTATTATTTATATATTTGGTCTGGAAAACTCAAAGAATCGGATGTTTTGTGTTGTTAAATCATAAATTATAATCCATATCATATTGCTATCAGTTGTACTGGCTGGACCAGTGCCGGGCATGTACCAGTCCCCACCAAGTAGCTTTTTACATGTACGCTGACATTTTAATTACATATTTTTTCACTGCCATTTTGATTAAACACTAAAAAGGAAACGTGAAAAACATGTAATTAAAACGTCAGTGTACATGTATGTAAAATGGAAATGGCCGCGACTGGTACTTGGCCGGCACTGGTCTCAAGCCAGTACATATAATTCAATATAAATATACTTTGGTAACACAATGATAATTTATTAGTGCCTTAAAGCTGTAACTTTTAGCTTATAAAACACAACAAAATTACGTTGGCAAACATTACACAACAACTAGTACCGAGCAGAGCGGCTAATGATAACAAATGTGCAAGTTTTGAAATCGTACCTTGCCGGGCAAAAAAACTGTGTCGCACCGGAAACGCCGCCATTGATAAAATTATGTTCGAAAATTTCGGATTTTTTTCATCATTAATCTCGATCATCCAGACCTCTCGCGAGACTTCTCTCAAAGAAGTCCAAACGATGGTCTGGAGTAAAGCTTCTTTAAAAATTTTGACATCAAAACGAGGTGTGGACAAAAATAAATAACCGGCCTCTGATTGGTCAACTTCAGTTTGTTATGGAAATCCGTGGGAATCACCCCCTACGTCACGACGGCGTCAAAAAATACGTGACGTTACGCGCAATGTTGTGCAATAAAATTAGTCCAAACATAGTCAGCGGATCACGATTAATGCTAAAAATTAAATTTTAAACATCATTTTGTAAGATTATATTATGTTTTTAGAGAAACTACAATAAAACGAAGTTTATTGTATATTTAATAAGTACGTTCACACATCCCATTGGAACTAATGTTGCGCGTAATTTAACGTGCACTTTGATGTTGCAATCAAAATGACGTCACGTCGCAGTCAGTTTTGACGGTTGGCGCCGTCTATCGGTCAAAATGTTTAAAGAACAGTGAGTCCAGACGCTCGCTAGCGCTCGCAGTCAGCTTGAGTGTGTCTGGATGATAGTAGTCTCTATCATCCAGACACACTCAAGCTGACTGCGAGCGCTAGCGAGCGTCTGGGCTCACTGTTCTTTAAAATGTTTGACCTCTATCATCCAGACACACTCAAGCTGACTGCGAGCGCTAGCGAGCGTCTGGGCTCACTGTTCTTTAAAAATGTTGACCGATAGACGGCGCCAACCGTCAAAACTGACTGCGACGTGACGTCATTTTCATTGCAACATCAAAGTGCACGTTGAATTACGCGCAACATTAGTTCCAATGGGATGTGTGTACGTCCCTATTAAATGTACAATAAACTTCGTTTTATTGTAGTTTCTCTAAATACATAATATAATCTTACAAAATGACGTTTAAAATTTAATTTTTAGCATTAATCGTGATCCGCTGACTATGTTTGGAGTAATTTTATTTGCACAACATTGCGCATAACTTCGCGTATTTTTTGACGCCGTCGTGACGTAGGCGGTGATTCCCACGAATTTCCATAACAAACTGAAGTTGACCAATCAGAGGCCGGTGATTTTTTTTTGTCCACACCTCGTTTTGATGTGATGAGGAGGGGGATGGGCACGTTTTTTTCATATCTTAAACTGTTATTAGCGAGCACAGCTAGCGAGAAGTGCCGAAGGCACTTCGAGCGCAAGCGAACTTTACGGTAACGGGAGAAAAAAAAAAGAAAAAAAAGAAAAAAAAGAAAAAAAAGATAATTGCTAATCTATGTGTCTCGATTTTGATGGTAAATCGTCGTTATCACGCTTTAAGCATTTCTAACGCAAACACCGGCTCCCACTATAGGAGTTTTAGTTTCGAAATTCTGATTTGTTTTCTTTAAAACAGTTTTCTGTGCAACGTTTCAGTTATGACTGGTTAGAGTAGAGTTTCAGAAATAATTTGAAAGTCTCTCCGACTCCTTCACAAAGTCCTATAGAATATGTGCAGCAGAATATTTAAAGGGTTCAAATGCGAAACTAAGGCTTTCTAGAAAATATGTGGTTTCCGTGGGAAATTTCAAAATTACAACAAATGCAGGAATATGCTGAACATGTCAACAATTGCAGAGCGCACAATGATTAAACAACACTAGCAGCATATGTGAGTTATTCATTTATTATGGTTTTTATTTGTAAACACTCAGTATGAAGGTTAAATTGTCTTGGCCGGAAACTTTCCACATTATGCAAATTAGCGCGTGTTAAAATCAGTGACGTAACAGTAGTAAATATTGACATTATTTGCAGACGACCAGTGACAACCCAGATAATTTCTGGAAGACTCGGATTGCTTTTACTTTGTACTAACACTTTTGTGAGTTGATGTTGAGCTAGTTTAAATGATTAATTGTGGACAAATCGATTACAATTTCTTTCACTTCGTACGAACACTTTTGTGGGTTTATGTTGAGCAAGTTTTAACTTCACCTTGAACTTTCCACCACTCATGTAAATATTCACCGTTGTGCGAAGATGTTCCAGAGGAACCCAGCACAGTACTGGAAGAATAAGAAGTTTTAAATGATTAATTATTTATGGACAAACCACCCTCGCCGCGAATGGAAAGCGTTTCTTCAGTCTAACCCCTAAAATAATCTACAATATATATCCCCCCCCCCCCCACACACACACACACACACCCACCACCACCCTGGAAAAAAAAGAGGAAAAGTTTCGGAAAGACTTAGACTACAAGCCACCCCACCACTTCCCAGCCAGCACACACACCGAACGACCCACAAAACACACACACACACCTGTGTACGGTGTGGTATTCCAGTGTGGCAGCACTATAGACTGTAGATAGATACATTACACTAAACACAATCATAAGTCCAGTTTCTATTGTGCCCATACAGGTGGGTGTCCTATCCTTTAAAATATTGCGAATGGTCTGGTTCTCAGATAGTGATTTTTAAGTCATATCTGTGGTATGATAAAAAATGACCTCATTATAGAATTTAAAAACCTGTATTTGTTTTATGGCATAATTATAGACCAGTGGTACAATTCACCGGAACACAACAGACCAGAACATAGATGAAATACCAGGATGTACTGGAACTGCCCTTTCAGTGAAAAGCAAAAATGAGATTTACACTACAGAAGGGCTGCACACTGAACATCTTCAAGAAAAGAGTCATCTATCCTTTGTTTATATTTAAATGGTTGTCTGTGACTAATAGTTGCATTATTCTGTCAGGCATTTACAACCAGCATTGGATGGTGACACTAGCATCTTTTACGAGTAGCCCATTGGGTCACACACAGATTGGATTTCTTCAAACCCATACACTGAAGTGAATGCAACTTGCCATCTTGTACAGACGGTTCTTATTCAAGGTAAGATCAGATGGACTGTGGTGTTAGAATTAACACAATTATCCCCATCTCTCATCTATTTGTGAATCATATTTAGTGTAATCGGCTAAATACACAGGTAACAGTTTGCTTATATTTAGTAGTAAATAATAACATAGAAAATATCAACATTTCTGGCAAAATAAAAAAAATGTAAAAAAGCAATTGAAACAATGTATGTATATGTATAAAGTTAACAATCTTTCAGTTTAGTTATATCACGACAGTGTATACTTGAAGCTGTGAGGTAAATGCTGAATTTGGCAGTTTAGTTTCTTTCAAGCTAGTCTAAAACGTTTTAATCTAATTATACTGAGTTGCAAAATAAAGTGTATACAGCTCAGTTGTGAAAGAAAGGGTGCAATGATTTTTCTTTAGAATAAAATGTATAAATTCCAAAATTAAATTAATATACGTCATGTTTGGTACCAAAGTTGTTATCATTGTATAGCCAATATGATGTTGTCATTTTTTTTCTCAATAGGTTGAATCATTAAGGACTGTTGTTTGATAAATAGGATAGGGGTGTAAAGTAAAATTTTCAGTGTAAATTTTCTTTTGCGACTGAGTATATAATTGAATTCATTATTATCATAATCAAAAACCGCTTTGAACATATTTTTTGCCTGTTTTAATCAGTGCCCACTCAGTTTGAACAATATGACAAATGCAATTTGCCCCTTTCAAATTGTATATTGCATTTAATGATTTATTCATTCTTCTTATTATTATTGAGGCCCACAGGAGGATGGAAGGGGTACATCTTCCTTTGTTCCCTGACAATATGAGTCAGTGTTCCCTTGTTCCCATCAACTATTTTGCTTTGTTCCCCAACATTATTTGTCCACTGTTCCCCTGTTCTCTAAAAGTATTTTTAATGTTTAAAAAATTTGCTAATGTTCCCCAAAATTCATTCCGGCCTACAGTAATTATAGTTGCAACACTGTCATCACAAAGATATTGTTTGAAATGTTAACTTTTTGTGATTTCCTTTTTTAATATTAAAACTAGATGTCAGAATTTTATTTCCTGTAAAGTCATGTTCCATTGTTCCCTAAAAATATGTGTCAATGTTCCCTTTTCCCCTGAAAATAACGCCATTGTTCCCTTGTTCACCAGATATAAATGGCCATTTTCCCCAAAACCCCTGAGAGGACCTCATCATTGAGTTGCTTTCAATTTGACAAGTTTGTATTGGTCTTTGATTGAGTTTTATCTGTTTAAAATATACATTTTCTGTGCTCGCCTCAAGGTTTTACCTTAGTTCATATTAATCTTAAACTGTTATTAGTGAAATTTCTTTATTGTTATCTGTTTAGTGTTATTGAGAATATTTTAATTAATCTTTGTTACCTGTTATTATCAAATTCTTACTCCAGTCCCCATCCATACCATACACATTTAATCATTCATTGTATCAAAGTACTTTGCCCGTTATCTACTCAGTGCCTGTTACATATTAAAACGTTATTGTTACATTTTTAACTTGCTATTAATGTAAACATATGTGTATTTGTCTAGCCTTTTCCTTATTTTATGTAGGATATCTTTACTGGAAACACATATTTTGTTCTATCATATACTAAAATAAACTCTTCTAACTAAAATAAACTCTTCTTAATCACAATTGCTGGTATCATATTTTGTTATAAGGGGTCGAAATTCGACCAATTCCGTCTCAAAAATGTATTTTATTGCAGTAACCCTCACCTACTTGGAACCCATTTAAAATTCGATGAGAACCCGGAAATCTCGCCGTGTTTGAACCTGTCCTTTTTAAACAGTCAAGAGATTAGTCTCCCTTGTTCTATCTCGGTCCTGTATTTGCGAATGTGAATTTTAGAAAAGCTAACAAGAAATATGCCGAAAACATTGCACAGCAAGGTCACTTAATTCGTATTTTCCGTAAAAATAGCGGAGAATAAGGCCTGTGACATGTAATAGTCGCACGTCGTAGCGAACGCTAACGCGCCGTGAAAACTTTCTTTACGACGTGTGAAACTTACGATCTTTACCGATCACAGACGCTTCAAAATTGAAGCGCTTCAGAGTCCTAGAAATACTCAAAAACATATAGAAAACTCCTGGGTACACGCAATCCTTCATAAAAATGTAAACATTCTTCAAAATTCATTATTTCTGTTAACAATGGAACGCCGGTTTACTTTTGGCTTTCAACTGTTAATCACGTCTGCGTGACTTCACCGTGAGACAGGAAGCTGGTCAAAAATGAGACCGGAAGTTTCAAAATGGCGTCGTCCGCCAGTAAGCCATCTTGGAGACAAAATTCAAGTTTGACGCACTACCAAAATGAAAATTAGTAGCGTTAGTTAGTGAGTATTTAACATATTCATTCCCATGCATACATGTACATACGTGTAACCTATAGTCGGGCTTCGCCCGTATTATTTGTTATTGGTTGTCAAAATTTAACTAACCTTCATTAAACCAATGTTACATATCTGTTTACAACATAGAAAAACACAATCATGAAAACTCGACCAATCCCGTCATTTTTCGGGATCACGATGTGATGACGTCATTGTGTGACATCAATGTGTCGTCTGCGTTTTGTTTGTAAACAGAGAACTGACAGCTGTCAAAACCGTCAGAATATATTTTTAATCTGCGTATAGAAAGATCTCTTTATTGAATTGAGTTCATCGCAGGGTAAGTCAGAGTGATCTTCACGCACACATTGCCTTTCTGTTTAAAAATAATGAACTGACCGGAGACGAATCTTCCAACTGAGTTCAGCCCTCTTTAAATATAGTCTTACAATGACATCTGAGCATTGCTACGCAAAGCCGCAAAAACAGTCCACTGATATAGAAAATTGTAGTATGCAACAAGATCACAGTTAATTCAATCCTCATATACCAAAACCCTTATCAGATTCAGGGCCTTTTTACCCTTATTTGCAGCAGCCTGTGTAAGGCCCCTTCCCCCAACCAAATCTTTTAAAATCATGCAGTTTACCCCATTTTTTAAACTTACCTCTGGAAATTCATTCCCCATGCATGGATTCCCCCCCACACACCCCCACGCCATCTTCCCCACCACCCCCAAATTTAGGCCAAAGGCCCCTTCCCCAAGACTGGTAAAAAGGCCCTGAGATTTATCATCCCTTCTATAGTCTTTTTTTTGTACTAAGATAAATTTGTTAAAGTGTGTTTGTGTCCTAATACGGGATATATTATAGGCCTATAATTATATGGTGTTAAAAATGAGGTGAGAGCTCGGGGCTTTTTCTAGGAGTCCCACGGGGCCGAAAAACGGACCCGTTCCCAATGCAAAATAGTCTTTTTTCCCCAATTATTGAAAAAATTCCCAATCTCAAAAAAACGTTTTTTAATTATTATTAGTGTGTTTTTTTTACATATATGTTGTACTGTACTGATATACATCCCCTATGTTATCAATATAAGTGGATGTTATTGATGTGTTCCTAATAATATCTTTTAGGTTTTTACCTCGCCCAAACTTACAAAATGTTGACGTAAACGATTCTCAATTGGCCATTTTATCGATGAAAAAAAAATCCAATTTGGTCGTTTTTACGATAGAATTTCCCAAATTTACAAGGGTCCTTTTTCCCAAAATACCTAGGAAAATCCCTGGAGCTTATATATTCACTTCTGCCCCTTAGTTAAATTACTGTGTATTAGGTCCTATAAAACACTATTAAAACACAAGTTGTTTAACCAAAATCAGTAGTTCAATTACTATCAGTTTAATGTTGATCGAGCAAATATTCCATATTCTTGAAATACAGAAGAATTTGCTTTGTCTGTTATTTTCATTTATTTCTCAGACCATTTTAATGAAACTTCAATCAGCCAATGTCCATCCAACAGGGGTAGCACGTCGCGATATATGCGCAATTTATCATTATAATACATATAGAAAATATAGTGAAAACTTGGCGGATGACTCCTGGTACGCTAACCATTTCTTGTATAATTCAGAAATATTTCAGGATTTGATATGCTGTCATTGACAAGAAACTAAAGATAGGTAGTAGTTTAACAATACTAATAACAACAACAATATAGAATAAGTATTAAGAATAAAAAAAATGGTTTACAAGTTAAATTGTACATGATGATGAGACCCGATATCGTGTAAGTAATTAATTTTAACAGCTCTGCTCGGTCTTAGGCAGTGCCTAAAATTCATATTATTGACTATTTACTGTTAAAATAGAAAAAAAGGCTTTTGACGGAATTAAATAGCAGAACAAAATAACAGAAAGTAAAAATGTACCACTCCGTGGGATTGAACTCCAAGCCCCCACTAAAATTACATTTGCTGGTAAAACGAACCCATTCCCGTTGAGTTAGATGGGACAGTCAGGTGCAAGACATATACTGTAATTCAAAACCTATTGCGCTAAGGGATATCACGTGAGCAACAGAAGTGTGAATATTGCGGTCCCAGCTATGTTTACAAACAATAAATAAAATAACTGTTTTTCTTCAAATTAACGAATTTATTGCTACATACTTATTTGGGTCCATGCTTATGTGCCTGTGTATACATTTCAATGAATAAAAATCAGACTGTTATTTGCTTATTCTCAATATATGCTTTCCTTACGGACAGTATCCCGTTAAAACATCATATGAATAAATATTAACATTTATACTACAAAACTAGCCAAATCGTCCAGTTTTCCAAACCTAACCACTTCATAAACAACAGTTAAAACGGATTGATCACAGGACCGAGTTCAGTGCATATCGAGGGTTCAGTACAAAACTATTGTATCTCCTTCTTTATTCATAGGTAGTTACAATAGTTTTGCGCTGACCCCTCGACATGAAACTGAAGCACTTGGGATGGTTTTATTCGTATTTGGATTTTGACACCTATTATTCCACCAGATCGCCCCGCAGTCTCAAGTGGAGACACGGTAACTGGACAAGGATGATCCAAAGATAATACCGTGAAAAGAATTAAAGGATATTATTAAACTGTCATTTAAAAAAAAAAAAACCCATAAAAACTGCGTATGGTAAAAATGTTTGAGCGAATTAATACAAGTGCATGCATGGACTGATATTGTAATTGTGTTAGATGTAAACGTTTTTACTCTCATATATGTGTTGCGCAAAGCTCACGCACGCACACACGCACGCACCACGCACGCTCTCAGGAACGTACGCATGCATGCACTCACGCAAGAACCGGTTCTAAATATAAATGTCATCGCATCACTTAACATTAATCCCGTGTTGTTTTTCTGAAAAGACGTTAACACGCATTGATTGGGTATTACAGCGGATAATTAACACGCATTGATTGGGTATTACGGCGGATAATTAACACGCATTGATTGGGTATTACAGCGGATAATTAACACGCATTGATTGGGTATTACAGCGGATAATTAACACGCATTGATTGGGTATTACAGCGGATAATTAACACCGTCTACACATCTTTGATCTTATGAATATTATGCATAAATAATTGATGTATCATGCCTTTTATGATAATTATTTATTTATTGGTTTATAAGAAAATTAGTATCGCTTCATTGAAGTAGCCTGTGTCGTCACTCATAAAACATGTATTCACAGATTTACGTGCAAAACATGAAAATTTTATAATTAAAAAAGGAAAAAAAGGAAAAACGAGAAACTAGTACCATAAAATATAAATTCGAAGTAAAAGGACGAGTATAGTCGTAATAGTGATATTGATACTACTACTACTGCTGCTCTGCTGCTACCGCTACCGCTACTACTACCGCTACTACTACCACTACTACTACTACTACTACTACTACTACTACTACTGCTAATAATAATAATAATAATAATAATAATAGTAATAATAATAATTATAAAAAATAATAATAATGTAGTCAACAACGATAGTAGCAGCAAAATTAAAATGAACACGTAATGAGACAAGCATATTGAATATATGATATCATTATAAACTACGAGCTAATAATTATTACGTTTACATGTACATTAGAAATACAACAATTACGTTCCTTCCGGCAAGTTAACATAAGCGTCACGTGTCATTTGGTAAAGAAATAAGGTAAAGTGTTGTGAAATTATATTTTAAAGATATTAATTAGAGAGAAAAAGAAGCAACGCAGTATATGGATATGTCTGTATACAGTATAATTGGCGAATGAGTTGGGAGGTTCAAGGGACACGTGGCAATCTTGAAGTTTTTATCAAGCATTAAAATTAATGTTCCGATTTATTAATCCAGTATAATTTTGACTTTAAACCTGCTGGTATATAATTAAATAAATGTTTCAGTTTTCATGCGTTCTTCTAATTCTACCATAGGTTTAAATATATTATTGGTGCAAAATAGTCAACAGTTTGTATGCTAAACTAATTTGCTTTATATTATTCTTATAATCAATAGTAATGATTGAACAAATGCAAGTTATGTAGAAAACTAACGGGGCGCCGCGAGTTTTTAAAAAATATCAAGATTGCCTTGTGTCCCTTTAAACAAGATAATACTGTAAAAGATACTTACTATCTTCAAAGTTCACTTGTTCTATACATAATTCCTCTGGAAATTTATCACATCGGAGTATCTCCGGCCAGGGATATCCGTAATTATTAATCCTTTTCTCACAACCCCTCTTGACCCCCTCACACAGCGATTTGCACGGGTATATGGAAGGTTCCAAGCAAACGGGGGAATATAACGAACACAAGAATAGTTTGGTGTCCGGGTGGCAGTGGAGATTAAGCAGCGGGACCCATACCCTCGCTTGATCAACCACTTCCGCCAAACTCTCGTGGTCCAGTAGATTTGGTAATCTCATTGTTTTGTATCCGATATCCGTACACAAAGTCATGGCTGATGGAATGTCAACACATTTGGGCTGGTGGGCTCTCCCACCCAACAGTCCCCAGTCAGAACTCAAATCATTGTTTATTTCACTATCCAGGTCACTCAGGTACCCATTGCCGTAGTAGTCCGACGAATATGCGACTATTGCTCGAAGAAGAAATAATACAAAATGTAGAAAATGGTTGATTCGTAATAATTCCATTTTCGTAGACTTTAGTAACTCAAGGAGTCTTTTAGTACTTCATAAATAAATGACATATAACTGAAACAAAATGATTCATTTAGAACGCATCACATATTTTCCTTTATGTACACTGAATTATTTCACTAAACGTTCATAAAATAACATTATTCCGTCTGTTTCAAAGTCTCTTTAATTCAGTTTTGAAACTTCTGAACATCGTTAAAGACCATTCAGTTTATGTTTCACGGTATCATTTTCTATTTATTTCATCACCACGTCAAGTTTGAGATATGCTTTTGTTTAAAAGTTTAATTAAACGCCTACGTTAATACAACACGCGCATGTCAGTGTCTAAGTAAGGAATACCTTTTCTTGAATATATAATCCCCAACTCCGCATTTAATCTCCTCTGCACATATTACTGTCCCATTAGTTTGAGCAAGTTTAAATAAATGTTTAAACAAATTAGATATTCAGAATACAGAGTAACACAAAGTCATTTATACGCACATATCACAAAAAAAAAATCCAATTGCTTGGTTGGCTGTAAACTCGCAACACGCGATCTAATCGTACTTACGTATTGTAGTGTTCACTATAATGGGCAAAACTTGATCAAATATATCCAATAAAGCGAATGAAAACTCACTAATCACAGAGGATGGTCCTATATGTGTACCATTTGATTTGCCGTGTCCCAGGTTTTGTCATTTGGCGCTGGGTAAATTCAGTGTGATTATCGTAACTTAACACTGAAACCTTCTTAGCTATACTCGATTGTTTGTCTGAAGATAGCAATATATCACCTGTGAGTTGTGCAAAATAGTTGGTTACAGATGTTGCCTTAAATCACATATAATTGTGAAATATGTAAATGATGTGTGCTCTTAAATATTTCATTATATTTAGCTCTTAAATATTTCATTATAATGGCCGTTCATGGTTTGACGCACTTAAATGGACATAGCGAACATAGTTATCTCTTTTTTTCTTTACAAAAAAAGTGGAGAAAATGTTTTAAAATTTTAAAATGAAAATGAAACTGATTCCAGTAAGAATACGCTACAAGCTGATTTCCACAGAATATTTTTATTTCTGTTATTATGTTGTGTGAGCCCTACCTTCAGTATTTTCTTCTCTAGGGAGACCAGGTTCGTTATGCTATTCTGTAAATCCGTTTGATTTCACAACTCTATGATATAACAAAATATGGTGCTGAAGATGATATGTATCCGGTTGACATTATGTTAGACTTGTTTGTTCCACTCTTTTCAGATGTACGAGACTATGTAATTAAATACAAAAGCTAAATTAAATATATAGTATGTTGACGCTATGCGTCGTTGACAACGTTAACTTTAATTTTTCCTATATAATTTCTTTTTCCCTTCGTGTTGCCTTTGGTTTCTTCCATATAAGGTAACGTGAATTTGGCAGCAACACAACAATATGATACAAACCGCACGGTGATTTGCTTAATGTTCGGAAACGCTTGCTTAATGTTCGGAAACGCTTGCTTAATGTTCGGAAGCGCTATTAAGTAAACGTATACAGTCTGGAACTTGTTAACAATAATAGTTATTATAATTTTGTTGTAACGACGTAACAGTAATATAAATTTTTGACACCACTATCCGCGTCGCGACGCCGATGCTGTTGACAATTACTATTGTTGGCCCGCTCCTGTCAACGTCGACTGTGCCAGTAATTACTTTAACACGGTGTAGACCCTCCAAGGATTTGCATCAAATTGTTCCGCCGTATTAATCACTTTCCAGGAGATCTTTGGAGAATTCTGTGTCTGAAATATAAGTTAATATGGTGATAGAGGAATTACTGCTGAAATGGAAACCTCGCCGAAAGTGGTTTGTCAATAGTAAGGGTGAAAAGCGTATAAATGTATATATAAACACCAAGCATTAAATACTGTTCAAAATATTCTAAACGGACTTGAAAATACAAGACGGACTTAAACGTGCAATGCTAAATAAAACGAGACAGTTAGTTTGTTTGAATGGTGTTTTACGTCATTTTTAGCACATGTTAGGCCATATATGACGGTCGATTTTGTTTGTGGTAGAGGCAGACCATCCCATTTTTCCTGGATAGAACCAGTACTTCCACAGAATATTTTTATTTTTACAATTGTATTTCATGAAGTTATCACCGTCACAGAAGGACATGAGACAAATTAAAAACAAGAGGCCCAAGAGGGCCTGTGGACGCTCTACTGGCTAAAGCTTAAGTTTGCGTATAAGGGGCCATAACGCTGTCAAAAATCATTCAAACAGAACATGGATGATTATATACGCAACAAGGCTTGGTACTGATCATCCCTGCCACTGAAATCTGGCCAAAGGTTCAGGAGAACAAGTCTATACAATGTTATTGTATTATAATCTTTAAAGGGTCATAACTCTGACAAAATTATTCAATTGGAACACGGCGATGATAAGCGCATCTAGACTTAGTACTCATCATTCCTGCCAAGGTTCGTTTAAATCCGGTCAGAGGTCCAGAAGAACTAGTCGGGACAACGTTTGTGTATTAAAACCTTTAAAGGGCCATAACTCCGCCAAAAATCATTTGGCCGGAACAATGCAAAGATATGCACAACTAGGCTTTATGCTAATCCGGACAAAAATTGTGTATTAAAACATTTAAAGGGCCATAACTCCACCAAAAATATTCAATCTTTAACCATCCCTGAAACATTTCGTTGAAATCTGTCCAGGGGTTCAGGAGAAATAGTCCAGACAAAATGTGTGTATTTAAACCTTTAAATGGTAATAACTCGACCAAAAATCATTCAACCGGAACGCGGCGACGATATGCACAACTAGGCCCGGTACTAGTCATCCCTAAAAAGTTTCTTTGAAATCCGGCCAGGGGTTCAAAAGAACTAGTCCAGACAAAGTTTGTGTATTAAAACCTTTAAAGGGCCATAAATCCGCCAAATCATTCAACCGAAACACAGTGACAATATGTACAACTAGGCTAGCTACTGATAATGCTTGCAAAGTTTCGTTGAAATCCGGCCAAATGAAGGTCCTATCGTCTTCACAATCGTCCGGTCTTTCATTGATATCAACAATCTCGTAGAGAATTGGTAAAGATCCGGATGAAAAATGAAGGCTCTTTCATGTTAACGAGGCAAAATAGAGCAATTTTAACTAAATCAAGGGCCATAACTCCAGTGGCTGGTTTTCGAACTCGTCCGAGTTTTCATTGATATCAATAATCCGGTAAAGTTTGAAAAAGATCGGATGAAAATGAAGGTGCAAAAGTCAGACGGACGACGGACGAGGGACGACAAACAACTCGCCATCCCAAAAGCTCTGCTGGCCTTCGGCCAGTAGAGCTAAAAAGTACTTATGTCAGACTAGAAACAGCAGAGTTTATCTATAGTTTGCTTTGTTGAAGATGTAGCTACAAAAACAACAATAACAAAAAAAAATCTTGACCCAGAGTTTTCGGGTGATTAACTTTATACTCAAATGCAATAGTTCCAACTCTAATTAGTTGACACTTTTCTGAAGAACTATGCCCGAGTTTGTCAAAATGTTGTCTTGATTTATACAAGCTTACCACACGTATTTATTTCTGTAGCTGAGTCGTCAAGAATCCAAACTGTCTTTGTAAGCACTGATATGGTTAAACTGATGAGTTCTGACAGTAGCAATTGCTAAATCTCAGTGGTATGCAATACGTTTCCTTTCCGTTTATTACTCATCTTTGATGGAATAGCACTATCGGTAAAACTAGACGTTATAATTTGTTAAAAATTAACTGCTGCCATAGGTAAAAAGATAAGAACATGTGCACTTTAAAGAAGAAAACGTAAAAATACGCCAAGAAAAAATTGTTTAAAACCCTTCAAGTTATGGGATATTGATAGCTGTAAGAATTATAGCTCTTATGGTGTCTACCTGCCATAGAGCTCTGAATACATTGATTTTACGTATAGGCATGTTTCAAATGAATAAACCTTAGACACCACACATGAAACTCGCCAAGGAGAAGGATGTCACACCTATCTAGTAATTTATAACCACTGTATGTTTTCAACAACATGTGTCCATGTTTTCCTCTCGAAATAACCTGCTTTCGGGTTTGACGGAGTATTTTAAAAGGAAAACAAACTATGGCATAGGGCGTGAGAACATTGTGAAGTTAGAATTGTTACTACTGCATTTACGTAAAGTGCATCACCAGTATACCCTGCATTAAGCTGATTTGATATGGTCATTATTTTAGAATGCTATCCTATTTATACAAAATCGAGTCATTTTCCGTCAAATTGTGATTTATTTCTTCGTTGAATCACTCGCATAAAAAACACTCTTGTCAAAATGTACTCGAATGTTTACAAAACTGGTAGGTTTCTGTTCTAAACGCATATAAGAACTGGACAATCCTATTACATGTGGGTTTCGTGAGGCTAGTTATATTAGTCTACGTCAATATGAAAAGAAGATACACATCGAAACACTAACCTGATTCTCGAAAAAAACTGCACAACGGCCGTTTTATAATAGTGAAATACGGGTAATTCCACCAGTGAATTCAACTGACGAACTAGCGCATCCGCTAAAGCTATAC
Source organism: Cyrtodaria siliqua (assembly GCA_037043455.1). Taxonomy (NCBI): domain Eukaryota; kingdom Metazoa; phylum Mollusca; class Bivalvia; order Adapedonta; family Hiatellidae; genus Cyrtodaria; species Cyrtodaria siliqua. The sequence goes on from JAWPHD010006422.1 coordinate 61,267, forward strand.
TATGACCAGTGTGGTGTGGAACGAAGTGTAGAAACGGTAGTAGTGCAATGTTTGTCAAGTTTAAGCCGGGGTAAATATTTGTTTAAGTGAGATTATGCCACACAGAAAATACTGAGTTGAAACACTAATATACGTAGTTATTCGCTTGTTTTCTGAGACTACTTGTAATATTTGCGGTTCAAAATATCGATGTTTTGAAATAACGATGACTTGGATGTCTGCTAAGAAGATGACTATACCTGTAGATTTGTGCACATACGAGTATGGTACTTTTTTTGCCTCAATATATATACTGGGTAAATTATTAAAGCGTTTAATAAGCCAAAACTTAGACTAACACGCCAAATAATGGCAAAATTACACTACAAAGCCGTTTAGCTAAACTCTGTCTACGTTCTCAGGTCATATAATAATGTACATGTGCCGCTTAAAAGTATAGCATTTTTTTAACGGGTTTTTAACATATCCGTGATTGAATATGCGTAAAACGAATTTTTAATTGGTAAAAATTCGACGCCCCGTTTTTGGGGTTTGGCCTGGCCGGATAAAGCCATTTATAGTGTGTCTATAGAATTTGGATTCTCAAAATCTGTAAGTTATTTATAAACGTTGTACATATGTTGTCACATTTGGCTGTTAGTGGCGGGATAGTTACTTTAAATGCAATTAAATCTCACACAAACCACCTTTCATATATTATAAACTTTGATAAAATCTCAAATAATAAAGTATGTTTTCTGATGTACTATATAAGAAGAGAGTTGTGGGCAGCGAGGAGTACTCTCATATTTACAGTCATCGAGGCTCGATTACGGAAAGCAAATGGTGCCATCTATAAAACGGTGTGGGTACAAGGGAGCGAGCAGAGTCTGCTTAATAGTGTGAGTTAAGAGTAGCGAGCAGCATCCAAAAAATGTCATGAGCTTTAGGTTTCTAACAGTAGAGGAAAGCGAGCGGCATCCTTCAAACAAACGGCAGCGAGCGACATCTGTCTTGAAACGACGAGAGTAGAGGGCATTGATCAGCATCCTTCTAAATCACAGCACGAGTAGAGGGCAGCGAGTGGCACGCTTCGAGATAAATAGGAAGCAAACAGCATACGTTTTTGAAAACGGCATATGAAGAGGGCACCAAAGGCATCTCTCTAGACATAGGCATAAGTAGAGAGAAGCGAGAGGCACCATACCCTCTGGAAAACGACATACGTAAAGGGCAGTGAGTGGCATCCAATTAGAAAACGGCATGAGCAGAGGTAAGCGATTGGTTTCCTCTAGAATACGGCATGGGTAGAGGTAAGCGAGTGGCGTTATCTAGAAAACGGCATAAGTAGTGAGAGGTAAGTCAGTGGCGTTATCTAGAAAACGGAATGAGTAGTGAGAGGTAAGCGAGTGGCGTTATCTAGAAAACGGCATGAGTAGTGAGAGGTAAGAGAGTGGCGTTATCTAGAAAACGGCATGAGTAGTGAGAGGTACGTCAGTGGCGTTATCTAGAAAACGGCATGAGTAGTGAGAGGTAAGCGAGTGGCGTTATCTAGAAAACGGCATGAGTAGTGAGAGGTCAGTGAGTGGCGTTATCTAGAAAACGGCATGAGTAGTAAGAGGTGAGAGAGTGACAGTATCTAGAAAACGGCATGAGTAGTGAGAGGTAAGTGAGTGGCGTTATCTAGAAAACGGCATGAGTAGTGAGAGGTAAGCGATTGGCGTTATCTAGAAAACGGCATGAGTAGTGAGAGGTAAGCGATTGGCGTTATCTAGAAAACGGCATGAGTAGTGAGAGGTAAATGACTGGCGTTATCTAGAAAACGACATGAGTAGTGAGAGGTAAGCGAGTGTCGTTATCTAGAAAACGGCATGAGTAGTGAGAGGTAAGTGAGTGGCGTTATCTAGAAAACGGCATGAGTAGTGAGAGGGAAGTGAGTGGCGTTAACTAGAAAACGGCATAAGTAGTGAGAGGTAAGCGAGTGGCATTATCTAGAAAACGGCATGAGTAGTGAGAGGTAAGTGAGTGGCGTTATCTAGACTGCATGAGTAGTGAGAAGTAAGCGATTGGCATTATCTAGAAAACGGCATGAGTAGTGAGAGGTAACTGAGTGGCGTTATGCATGAGTAGTGAGAGGTAAGTGAGTGGCGTTAACTAGAAAACCGCATAAGTAGTAAGAGGTAAGCGAGTGGCGTTATCTAGAAAACGGCATAAGTAGTGAGAGGTAAGCGAGTGGCATTATCTAGAAAACGGCATGAGTAGTGAGAGGTAAGTGAGTGGCGTTATGTAGAAAACGGCTTGAGTAGTGAGAGGTAAGCGAGTGGCGTTATCTAGAAAACGGCATGAGTAGTGAGAGATAAGTGAGTGGCATTATCTAGAAAAGGGCATGAGTAGTGAGAGGTAAGCGATTGGCGTTATCTAGAAAACGGCATGAGTAGTGAGAGGTAAGTGAGTGGCGTTATGCATGAGTAGTGAGAGGTAAGTGAGTGGCGTTAACTAGAAAACGGCATGAGTAGTGAGAGGTAAGTGAGTGGCGTTATCTAGAAAACGGCATGAGTAGTGAGAGGTAAGTGAGTGGCGTTATGCATGAGTAGTGAGAGGTAAGTGAGTGGCGTTATGCATGAGTAGTGAGAGGTAAGCGAGTGGCGTTATCTAGAAAACGGCATGAGTAATGAGAGGTAAGCGAGTGGCGTTATCTAGAAAACGGCATGAGTAGTGAGAGGTAAGCGATTGGCGTTATGTAGAAAACGGCTTGAGTAGTGAGAGGTAAGCGAGTGTCGTTATCTAGAAAACGGCATGAGTAGTGAGAGGTAAGTAAGTGGCGTTATGTAGAAAACGGCTTGAGTAGTGAGAGGTAAGCGAGTGGCGTTATCTAGAAAACGGCATAAGTAGTGAGAGGTAAGCGAGTGGCATTATCTAGAAAACGGCATGAGTAGTGAGAGGTAAGTGAGTGGCGTTATGTAGAAAACGGCTTGAGTAGTGAGAGGTAAGCGAGTGGCGTTATCTAGAAAACGGCATGAGTAGTGAGAGATAAGTGAGTGGCGTTATCTAGAAAAGGGCATGAGTAGTGAGAGGTAAGCGATTGGCGTTATCTAGAAAACGGCATGAGTAGTGAGAGGTAAGTGAGTGGCGTTATGCATGAGTAGTGAGAGGTAAGTGAGTGGCGTTATGCATGAGTAGTGAGAGGTAAGCGAGTGGCGTTATCTAGAAAACGGCATGAGTAATGAAAGGTAAGCGAGTGACGTTATCTAGAAAACGGCATGAGTAGTGAGAGGTAAGCGAGTGGCGTTATCTAGAAAACGGCATGAGTAGTGAGAGGTAAGTGAGTGGCATTATCTAGAAAACGGCATGAGTAGTGAGAGGTAAGTGAGTGGCGTTATGTAGAAAACGGCTTGAGTAGTGAGAGGTAAGCGAGTGGCGTTATCTAGAAAACGGCATGAGTAGTGAGAGGTGAGTGGCGTTATCTAGAAAACTGCATGAGTAGTGAGAGGTAAATGAGTGTCGTTATCTAGAAAATGGCATGAGTAGTGAGAGGTAAGTGAGTGGCGTATCTAGAAAACGGTATGAGTAGTATCTAGAAAACGGCATGAGTAGTGAGAGGTAAGCGAGTTATCTAGAAAACGGCATGAGTAGAGCTAAGCGAGTGGCGTTATCTAGAAAACGGCATGAGTAGTGAGAGGTAAGTGACTGGCGTTATCTAGAAAATAGCATGTGTAGAGCTAAGCGAGTGGCGTTATCTAGAAAACGGCATGAGTAGAGGTAAGTGAGTGGCGTTATCTAGAAAACGGCATGAGTAGTAAGAGGTGAGAGAGTGACAGTATCTAGAAAACGGCATGAGTAGTGAGAGGTAAGTGAGTGGCGTTATCTAGAAAACGGCATGAGTAGTGAGAGGTAAGCGATTGGCGTTATCTAGAAAACGGCATGAGTAGTGAGAGGGAAGTGAGTGGCGTTAACTAGAAAACGGCATAAGTAGTGAGAGGTAAGCGAGTGGCATTATCTAGAAAACGGCATGAGTAGTGAGAGGTAAGTGAGTGGCGTTATCTAGACTGCATGAGTAGTGAGAAGTAAGCGATTGGCATTATCTAGAAAACGGCATGAGTAGTGAGAGGTAACTGAGTGGCGTTATGCATGAGTAGTGAGAGGTAAGTGAGTGGCGTTAACTAGAAAACCGCATAAGTAGTAAGAGGTAAGCGAGTGGCGTTATCTAGAAAACGGCATGAGTAGTGAGAGGTAAGTGAGTGGCGTTATCTAGAAAACAGCATGAGTAGTGAGAGGTAAGCGATTGGCGTTATGCAGAAAACGGCTTGAGTAGTGAGAGGTAAGCGAGTGTCGTTATCTAGAAAACGGCATGAGTAGTGAGAGATAAGTAAGTGGCGTTATGTAGAAAACGGCTTGAGTAGTGAGAGGTAAGCGAGTGGCGTTATCTAGAAAACGGCATAAGTAGTGAGAGGTAAGCGAGTGGCATTATCTAGAAAACAGCATGAGTAGTGAGAGGTAAGTGAGTGGCGTTATGTAGAAAACGGCTTGAGTAGTGAGAGGTAAGCGAGTGGCGTTATCTAGAAAACGGCATGAGTAGTGAGAGATAAGTGAGTGGCATTATCTAGAAAAGTGCATGAGTAGTGAGAGGTAAGCGATTGGCGTTATCTAGAAAACGGCATGAGTAGTGAGAGGTAAGTGAGTGGCGTTATGCATGAGTAGTGAGAGGTAAGTGAGTGGCGTTAACTAGAAAACGGCATGAGTAGTGAGAGGTAAGTGAGTGGCGTTATCTAGAAAACGGCATGAGTAGTGAGAGGTAAGTGAGTGGCGTTATGCATGAGTAGTGAGAGGTAAGTGAGTGGCGTTATGCATGAGTAGTGAGAGGTAAGCGAGTGGCGTTATCTAGAAAACGGCATGAGTAATGAGAGGTAAGCGAGTGGCGTTATCTAGAAAACGGCATGAGTAGTGAGAGGTAAGCGATTGGCGTTATGTAGAAAACGGCTTGAGTAGTGAGAGGTAAGCGAGTGTCGTTATCTAGAAAACGGCATGAGTAGTGAGAGGTAAGTAAGTGGCGTTATGTAGAAAACGGCTTGAGTAGTGAGAGGTAAGCGAGTGGCGTTATCTAGAAAACGGCATAAGTAGTGAGAGGTAAGCGAGTGGCATTATCTAGAAAACGGCATGAGTAGTGAGAGGTAAGTGAGTGGCGTTATGTAGAAAACGGCTTGAGTAGTGAGAGGTAAGCGAGTGGCGTTATCTAGAAAACGGCATGAGTAGTGAGAGATAAGTGAGTGGCGTTATCTAGAAAAGGGCATGAGTAGTGAGAGGTAAGCGATTGGCGTTATCTAGAAAACGGCATGAGTAGTGAGAGGTAAGTGAGTGGCGTTATGCATGAGTAGTAAGAGGTCAGCGAGTGGCGTTATCTAGAAAACGGCATGAGTAGTGAGAGGTAAGCGAGTGGCGTTATCTAGAAAACGGCATGAGTAGTGAGAGGTAAGTGAGTGGCGTTATGCATGAGTAGTGAGAGGTAAGTGAGTGGCGTTATGCATGAGTAGTGAGAGGTAAGCGAGTGGCGTTATCTAGAAAACGGCATGAGTAATGAAAGGTAAGCGAGTGACGTTATCTAGAAAACGGCATGAGTAGTGAGAGGTAAGCGAGTGGCGTTATCTAGAAAACGGCATGAGTAGTGAGAGGTAAGTGAGTGGCATTATCTAGAAAACGGCATGAGTAGTGAGAGGTAAGTGAGTGGCGTTATGTAGAAAACGGCTTGAGTAGTGAGAGGTAAGCGAGTGGCGTTATCTAGAAAACGGCATGAGTAGTGAGAGGTGAGTGGCGTTATCTAGAAAACTGCATGAGTAGTGAGAGGTAAATGAGTGTCGTTATCTATAAAATGGCATGAGTAGTGAGAGGTAAGTGAGTGGCGTATCTAGAAAACGGTATGAGTAGTATCTAGAAAACGGCATGAGTAGTGAGAGGTAAGCGAGTGGCGTTATCTAGAAAACGGCATGAGTAGAGCTAAGCGAGTGGCGTTATCTAGAAAATGGCATGAGTAGTGAGAGGTAAGTGACTGGCGTTATCTAGAAAATAGCATGTGTAGAGCTAAGCGAGTGGCGTTATCTAGAAAACGGCATGAGTAGAGGTAAGTGAGTGGCGTTATCTAGAAAACGGTATGAGTAGACGGAAGGTGAGTGACACTGCTCTTATATATAACGACACAAGTGGAGGATAGCAATCGACATACCTCAAGAATATGGCATACGTTAAGGGCAGCAAAGAGAGTGGCGTCCTTCTAGAATATGACATTAGAAGAGGGAGGCGAGAGGAGCCAAAACGAGGAATACTTTTATATAAAACGGCACGAGTAGAGCGTTGTGAGCGGCATCCATCTAGACAACGGCCTGTGTATAGAGGTAAGCGAGTAGTTACCTCTAGAAAAGTCAGAGTGAAGCACTGGAATTCGATATAAGGTCGAATAAGAAACATGTTCTATTAAAATCGTAGAATGCGCCAATGCATTACGAGATATATATTTCTACAATCTCCACGCAGAGTTATCGTTCCTTTCACTCACATATTTCTCTGCTAACTACTAAATTGCAAAATTTGGTAAAACCTGTTAAATTGGAATATGTTTGCCTGAAACTTATTTCTTTCTTATGTACATATAATTTTCAGAATATCTGCAGATTAGATGTTGCAAGATTTGAAATAATGCACGAAAACAATGTAGTTTTAATCGGGACTATTTTACTACAAAATTAATACGTACTTAGGTCTCCTCAATCGATACGCATATGTAAACATTTCAAACCGAAGCTCCATAGCCGAAAATTACTAAAAAAAAAATAACTCTTAGAAATAAAAATTTAAATAATTTAATATAGGTCTGTACTTTATCTTTGCAGATCACGCAAAGGGATTTATTAAAAACATCGTCATAACTTTTTGAATAATCACGTGACCTAACCGTTCGCCCTACATCCTTTGACGTTGACAGAGTCAAATGAGGAACTAGTGTACTCTGGGTAGAGATTGATATTTCTATTATTCGTTTATGTGGGACGTCTGCAATTAAACTGACATAAACTTACAGCGAAAAGCAGACGCTTGTTTTTTGTAGGAACCATTAGGTAGGAAATGCATGCATTTTTTTCCTCCTAAAATGTGTTCTTAACAATATGTCAGTAGGCAATAGGCGTGAGCAGATTTTAAGTTAAAAGTTCACCTCTACCAATATATTAATGATCAAGCATTATGTCTGGTAATACGATAACGAAGTTTATCAATTATTGAACAATAATAACAAGAATGCTCGTATTCCTTCATGTTATTTGACTACATAAAAATGCTTGGCATTGCGTATAAATTGAACTAGGTATCCGTAGAGAGGACGGAACCATCCGTAGAGAGGACGGAACCAGCATTTGAATCAAAATCGTGAATAATTTAATCATATCGTATGTATTCGGGCTCGTCTCTTGTTGATACTATACAAGTAATTATCAGTTGATACTATACAAGTAGTTATCAGTTGATACTATACAAGTAATTATCAGTTTGCATCACACTCGTAAATACTTGTGACCCATTCATGACATTAAGCCACAGGAAATTGCATTTTTATTATTATCACTTTATGTTATTATAACTACTTGACGTCATAATGCAGAACAGTATGACGAATCAATCGTGAACGCTAGGCCAATCCCGCAATTCTTCGGGATCATGCTGCGAAGAGTGTACGAGATGTTGCGAATGTATGACGAATTATCACGAAAGCAGTTCAATCGCAATATCTCGACTGCATCTGATTGCCGAAAAAACACACAAGAAAAACGTCATTTTGAAATGTTAACCGGATATTGACAAATAACGAGTAGATTGAAACTGCACTTTGGTGACTTTGATTCGAATATCTCGGGATCGTAGGAACAAAGGTATAGTTGGATAGGAAATTTCATTTCTGCATACGATAGTTATCAAGTACGTGTATTTGATATGTTTGTATCAGTCTGCTTGACCTCAGACGAACAACACTAACATGTTCCGTTACAGACCTTCATCAATAATTATAATAACACAAGGAAATCCAGTCTCTTCCCAGAGTCATTTGTCAACGTCAAAGAAAGTAGGGCGAACGGTTAGGTCACGTGATTATTCAAAAAAAGTTACCACGATGTTTATAATAAATCCTTTTGCGCGATCCGCAAAGATAAAATATAGACCTATATTCAATATTTTCAAATTGTTTTAGTATGAGTTTATTTTTTTGCTATCGACCTTCGGTTTGAAATGTTTGCATATGCGTATCGATTGAGGAGATTTGGGAGTAAAATAGTCTAAATCGTTTCATGCATTATTTCAAATCTTGCAACATCTAATTTGCAGATATTCTGAAAATTATATTTACACAAGAAATAAATAAATTTCAGGCAAAAATATTCCAATTTAAACAGGTTTTACCAAAATCTTGTAATTTAGTAATTAGCAGAGATACATGTGAGTGCAAGGAACGATAACTATGCGTGGAGATTGAAGGAAATCATCAACATATGCAATTTCCTGTAAATTGAGCCTAGTAGTGACGTTGTCGTCGTGGTCGGTAGTGTTGCCGTTATAGTTATTGGATACGTCAGTGTCGCTGTTGTTGTCGATATAGAGTACATTAGTCATTTTCGTCGTCGGTATATTTGTCGATATAAAGTACAGTATTGTTTGTTGTCGTCGTCGGTACAGTTGTCAATATAGAGTAACCCATATATAGTCCAGAACTGGTCATTGTCGTTTATTACGTCTCTGATAGAACTAACACGAAAAGAAGATACAAAAGTCAATATATATTCCAGTATTGGTCTTTGTCACTGTCGGTATTGTTGTCGATATATAGTCCAGTTTTGGTCATTGTCGTCATGGGTACAGTTGTCGATATAGAGGAACCCATATATAGTCCAGAACTGGTCATTGTCGTTTATTACGTCTCTGATAGAACTAACACGAAAAGAAGATACAAAAGTCGAACAGAAAATGTAGCGTTCACAGAACTCAGTCATAAAAAAACACGCTGTGAAAACAAACAACAAGTATGCGACCCCACAAACATAAAAGGTACCGCCTTGGAAAGGTCAGTGGCAAAAAGGTTGTTGTGGTTTTAAACCAGGTTCTAATATGTGATCGGCAACTTAAAAAAACAACACAATTTAATACACAAAAAACAACAACACAAAAACATTACTATAGTATCAGTGAAAGCGGTGTACGAATGAATGAACCAACGAACGAACGAACGAACGAACGAACGAACGAACGAACGAATGAATGGTGTTTTACGGCACGTCGAATCATAAATAGGTCATTTTGTGCGCAAAAAACCGACGAAAGATGAAGAAATGAAGTAGTTAAAAAATAATGTAAATATATAAAAAAAAAAAAAAAAACTATTTACAAATAAGGGATGATATGGTAATAATATTAACTATATATGTAAATCAACAAATGCCCGTCAACGTGTATATAAACAAGAAAATATATATAAGAACACATTATAATGATTTATATAGTCTGATCTCTTTTAGGAAATCTAAAACAAGACTAAAAGCTATAGTATCAAATAACTCTGTCATAGTATTAGCATTGTAGTACCCTTGGCGCATAGGATCAGTCTACACATTCCAATAAGATGTGTTTGACCGTTAACAGTGCAAAGCAGGGTATACATTCTGGTAACTGCTCACCTTGTAATAGATATGAATATGCCTTATCATGCAAGAGCGGTGTTCGAAAAAACATAACACTACAAATCATGTGTTTTATTTCTCAATACTGGTATGTATATACTTATTTAATTAAGTGAAATACTGAACAGCTAATCTCTACTTCACAGAGGTGGTGGCATTATTAATGATTAACGATTGTTCTGGTTTTGCACATTTTGGACGGGGTGTGTTTTTCTTTTGATGGTGGAGGAAAAGGGTGTGGTGTGGTGGGGATTGGTCAGATTTTGCCAATTGTGGACGGGGTGTTTAAGGGTGGGTTGGGTATTTCACTCGTGAAATGCGGAATAAGGTTAAAGTTTCCCGACCATCTTTTGTTTCATGAACATATTTATGTTTATTTAAATCGAAATCTATACACAACAACAGATATTTACAATTCACACATTGCAATATCTGTGAAAAGCGGGAATAAGATTTTATTTGATGACGTATAAAATTTGGTAAATTAATCCTCAGGTAAATGTATTTATCAATTAACTGGCAATAGTTATGCAGCTATACAATTCAGATTTACCTCATTTTCCCGTGCAGTCACGCAGTGGTAAAAGTAGTATCTACGTCATGCAAATAATACTTATCTTTAGATACAACTTAGTAGCGGTTTCATATGTATATATGTTTCTCTCCGGGACTATCTAGACATGTTCATATGATGTTTAAGAGTTAAATGTGTTAATTGGTAATACTACAAAATGGGTGGCCATTCATCTTTAAGTTTTGAATTATTCGTGTTAGTGCTAACATCGCATTCCACTTCCTAGGTTGTTATATCGCTTCAACTACTACGTCATTCTCGCAGACGGTAATCTCGTAAGTTGAAACAAGCGTCTGAAAGAAATGACTTTAGCAGACGTGGCGATAATGGCAACAAATTAAAAACCCATAACACCAGCGTTGCAAGCACTACTGGCGCAATGTTTCACATTATGAAAGTTAATAAAACGCAAACCTTTAAGAAAGGATATACATGTAATGTACTTTGCACCAACAAAAACGACAGAACTACTTTAAGAAAGATATACGTGTAATGTATTTTGCACCAACAAAAACAACTCAAAAGTGGGGTGGGGTGGTGGGTGGGTGGTGGGGGGGGGGAGGGGGGAGTGGGGGGGGATTTATTTATTACTGTGCGCATTTGCAGGCAATATAGCGCTAAGAGAATGGATACTCAGGTACTTTATTCAGTAATCCCCGCATATATTGTTTGTGGATAAATGTTGTATAGTTAATTCGTAACACCCTTTTTCCGAAATGTTCAAGCATGTTTACAGGAAAACATTTCGAAAACGGTGGCGTATTATACGAAAAAGTATAAAAACATTCATCAACAAGCAAATCAGTAAATGGAATACAGTACGAACAGTGCGTTCAGAACCCAAATCTGTACGGTGCATTACACATGTTTGACAAAATTACTGTACGGCGAGTTATGTATAATTGAGGAGTTTTGAGGTGTTTTAGATGTAGACCATTTCTATAGATTGTTGCTCTTTTAACTAAGAAAAGTTGTTTTATATTTAGTTACAGAGTTTCAAACGTTGCAAGTTATAGCAAGACACATAGTTAGATAGTTTAAGTGTATGTTGCTCTCAGAATTTGTGTCAAACTTCGTGGTTCATCTACATGTGTGTATCTTGTTACAAGAATACGTATTCTTAATTGCAATTCTACAAATTTCAGATTGTAGTTAGAAAGAAAAACACATTATACTTTTGTATTTGAAATATTACGCTTGCCTCCAAGATTCACTCTAGTGTACACTTTTAGAAACTGTCGTGTACCGCCTAAGTATAGGATAGATTCTTTATTTCCTCCAAATAATGCTTTTACAACATAAAACTGTGTTAATATAGTACTAACTGTGTATTATATGTCACCATATATTTAAAAAAAATGGTGAAATAACGAAGACAATTGAATCTCAGTGTTTTATTTAAATATCAGCAAGCCGTTTTAAAGTCAAACTGATACAGGATTAATGAATGGAGGTGGTAATTGCAATGATTAATATACACGTAAGACCGCCATGTGTCCCTTTAACGAGCGTCGGAAAAAATGGCTAGCCAATTCTTCCCCCGCCCACATCCCCACCAATACATTTGTTTTTAAATCTGTCTTCTTCATAAATGGTTTTGTTTTGTCTTTCTGATTTGACTTCGCAAACATCTTCTCAGAATATTATGTAGACACTTTTTTTTTATTTGATAGTTTACACTCGTATTGTTATAACACTTACAATAAAATAGATTTAAACGGAAATATAATAGATATAGGTTATGTCAGCCCTTTCCTTTTCCCATATGGAAAAGACTGAAAAATATGACGTGAATGTGGGTGTGGGGAAGTGGGGTGGGTGGGTGGGTGTTGTTGGGAGGAGGGGGTGAAGAATTAGTTCTTCCACCCCTCCTAACATTTTTAATACATATACAAAAACTAAAAAGGCAATACAGTTGATACATGTTTGATTGTTCCCTCTCCCCCATGGAAGGCAATACAGTTGATACATGTTTGATTGTTCCCTCTCCCCCATGGAAGGCAATACAGTTGATACATGTTTGATTGTTCCCTCTCCCCCATGAAAGGCAATACAGTTGATACATGTTTGATTGTTCCCTCTCCCCCATGGAAGGCAATACAGTTGATACATGTTTGATTGTTCCCTCTCCCCCATGGAAGGCAATACAGTTGATACATGTTTGATTGTTCCCTCTCCCCCATGGAAGGCAATACAGTTGATACATGTTTGATTGTTCCCTCTCCCCCTTGGAAGGCAATACATTTGATACATGTTTGATTGTTCCCTCTCCCCCATGGAAGGCTATACAGTTGATACATGTTTGATTGTTCCCTCTCCCCCATAATACAGTTGATACATGTTTGATTGTTCCCTTTGATACATGTTTGATTGTTCCCTTTGATACATGTTTGATTGTTCCCTTTGATACATGTTTGATTGTTCCCTCTCCCCCATGATTCAGAATATAAAACTATACAAAACGAGTTTTGAAGATGCAAAGTGTAAGTGGGGAAGAACTGATTGACTAGTTTCAAATAGTTTTGCTGTTGAGATCAAATAGTCCCTGTACCATATGCGCCCCGAGAAGAATGCCTCGTTGACTCGGCATTATGTGTAGACTTGGAGTTTCAATTGAGTTTTCCCGTTAAATAAAGTCTTTATTAGTTTGACGTTAAACCTGCTTGCATATAATTAAATATACAAATAAAAAAGAGTTTTCATTTTCTCATCTTATTCTACCGTAGGTTAAAATATATTATTTGCAGAACTAATTTGCTATATACTATTCTTATAATTAATATTAATAACAAATTCATATTATGTAGAAAAACTAAACGGACATCGTCAAGACTGCCATGAGTCCCTTTAAGAGGCCAGAACAGCTCGACCAGCATCAATTACCAACCATTAAAGTTTAAAAAATGCCGGTAGTCTGTTATCACATCAACAATGCGTGTATTCATAAATGCCGGTAGTCTGTTATCACATCAACAATGCGTGTATCACATCAACAATGCGTGTATCACATCAACAATGCGTGTATCACATCAACAATGCGTGTATTCATCAATTAAACTTCATAACAATGTTTCATTCATTTCTATTCAGTATTTTGTGCAGCATGAAATTAAAATTCATCAAATAAAAATTTAACGAAGGAAAACTTTAGTTACTTTTTCTTTATCGTATATCATATAATTGCTTGAAATTGCTATACAGGCACCTTTGTGTAAGCGAACATTTTCTTAAGTTAGTCATCGCACAGTTTAAGCAGAATGCAGCTCAGACGATTTAATCAATAACAATATAAATGCGGCGCGGAATTCCGCTGTTTTATGATTTATTTTTAACGGCATCATACAATGATTTTGTAATTTTACTAAAATGGAGACATATATTGATGTGCATTTTGGTAACGTTTAACTGATATTGTAGCTATAAAGCAATTAACTTTTACAGTTTACTAAGTTACATCAAACTAAGGTTGGATTTGCTTTTTTGGTTTTTAAGTCATTTTTAACACATGTAAGGTTATATATGACGTTCGATTGTTTTATGGTTGAGGCAGATCACCCACTTTTCCTGGGTATAACCAGTACTGTACACCTCATGCCATCCGTAAGAATCGAAACTTACTCACAAGTCGAGCTCCTAGTGGATTCAAACCCGCAGCGGTGAGAGGCGAGAAGGTTTACAACGCAAAGTCGTTAACCCCTCGTCCACGGAACTAAGGCCGGAATAATTGCCACAAGCGTTGTAATTGTTATTTTTATTTATTAAAATTACACAAAAAAAACATCATAACTTTCACATAACATCATCAAAATAATTAGACCAATCAGTGATCAATAACATAAAGGACCTCCACATTCTGGTAGGGGCAAACTCGGTGTTTATCGTTGGTGCTCAACTGACTTTAGCCCTTTATACAACTAGTTTGTTGTGATAATTATATTAAAAGCTTTGTTTTTTTGTGTACACCTATTTAGCTTCTTTTGGTGTTGTCTGATTTTAAAACACCAATATGGATACATTGTATTTAAATCATGGTCTAATATTGTAATTTTTCATATAGAGATTGAGGATAAAGTCCGAGTAAACCCTTTTATCTTCACCTACTGAATATCTCGACCTATCGGAAGTAGACCGGATGTGAAAGTTATGATGTTATGTAAAGTTTACGTCGATAACAAAAATACGGTGTCCTGTTAGGGCCATCTTAAAATCGCATCTTACCATCGACCTATGGTCGATGGTAAGATGCGATAGTCGATGGTAAGATGCGATGGTAAGATGGCCCTAACAGGACACCGTAAAAAAGGCATATGCCATAAGTTCTGTCAATTAAATTCGACCTTCTTAGTTGTTTTAATGGCATTGCCTCTGACTTCTGCTTTAATATTAGGTTAACGAACCGGTGCTGCAGGTTTTGAAAAGCATGACCTTTTTAACAACGAGGTGTTGTGTTATTTGCTTTTCTCAAGAGTACCATTTTCAGTGCGAGACAAAAACAGACCCGACAAGCTGGCAGTTGTCTCGGTCTTTCGTAATAATTTAAAGGCATTTGCTGTAGTTTTCCATGCGCAGTTTTTTGGGGCGACTTTTTTTGAATTTTCTTTTTATTTAATTTTTTTATTTTTTTTATTTTTTTATTGTCTTTATTTAAATAAAGGCCTATTATAAGATACATAAAATAGGAAAAATATAGCATTTTGTAAAAATTCCAACAAAATTAAAAAATTTAAGCATAATGGTACGGTTCCAAAAACCAATATTAAATCTCAATATGCATGGTGACCTATAAATTTAATTGAATATATTGTCTAAATATATGTTCAAACAAGTGCCTAGGAAGTTTGAACAAATTCTGTTATTAGGAACATAACAAAAAAGGAAAATATACCATTTCTATATAATTTCATACAAAACTTGGCCTTTTAGCATAGGGGTAGGGTTTCAAATTCTTTTTCTAAACAAGCATGGGGACCTGTCATTTTTATTGCACATTTTGTTTTTATATATGTTAAATTATGTGCTTAGAAAGTTTAAAAAAATTCTGTTATTGGGAACAAACAAAAAAAAAGGAAATTGTATCATTATGGGCTAATTTGTGCATAAATTGTGGTAATGGTCTCAACAAATTTTGTAAAAAAATATAGGTTTTACATAAAGATGAGCGTTAAATGTTATTGTAATTAAATGTTCTTTACTTTTATACAATTTTAGCAGAATTGTGACCAATGAATAAATGAATAGGCTTCAAAAATATCTTATTTAGCTATTTTATGGACTTGTTCAACTTTTTGGACAGATTGACATGACGGTGGCATTGCAAATTATTTTTTGACCTACCATTATTTTTGCCTTTTATGTCTATATATATAACAGACTTACTGTACAAAAAGTTTAAAGAAAATCTGTTATGCAGAAAAAACTATAGAAAATGTCTTTAAAGGGGCACATGGTAATCTTGATGTTTGTCATTACGTGGTCCCGTCTTAATTCCATCAAGTGATGGGAAAGCTTATATTAGCAGGATTTTATAACGGATATTTCGACAATATAACATTTTTAAAAACATTATTTACTGAAAAAAAGGTAATAACCTCTTTAAAATTACCTATTAAATGTTTTAATTTTACAATATGCAAACTTTTAAAGCATACATGTGATACTTTCAGGACCTCAATCTGGGAGTTTAGTGTTAATAAAGCCAAATAAAGGTTTATTGCATTCCCCCAGCCAACCCCGTTTTCGCTTCTTGGAGAAAGGGTTGGATGGGGTACTCGGACCGCGTAATGTATCAAGCATTAATGTGTGTATTTCTATTAAAGCTCCTCCGCCTTTTAACCAATATGACGTCCCAAAGGCATATGTTTAATATAGAGTCTGGACTGTTTCTCTAGCATTAATTTTAGCGTCTCGATTATATATTAACTTCAAACCTGCTTGCATAAAATTAAATAATATGTATTTGTTTCGTTTTGTTCTTCTTATTCTACCATAAGTTTAAATATATTATTGGTGAAATATAATCAACTAGTAATATTCAAAAACAATTTGCTCTATACTATTCTTATAATGTTGACCTTTTTAGTATACGTCAGTAGACGTACGTCTATCTACAGTCCCTGTTTTGATGATTGAACAAATGGGAATTATGTAGAAAAATAACGGGGCGCCGCGAGTATTAAAAAATATAAAAATCGGCGTGTGTCCCTTTGATATATTTAATTCTATAGTTTTCAAAAAATATTAAAAAAAAAAAAATTACTGCACTGACGTCTGATGACTGGCAGAAAACAAACACTCGAACAAAAAACATCATGAAAATCATTAAATATATTTAAAAAAGCCTACCTTGATGACCTTAACAATCACTGAATGATTCCAAAATCATACCTTTTAAACCTCGTGGGCTATTTATTAATCCATCAGAATTTTTACTTTTTTATTTAATAAATTCTTATAAATGTCATGATTTATATGATTTTTACACTATTATATGCGTCTATTCTATTCCAAAATGCACCTAAGAACATTTTAGGCGGACGTGGTAGCACGACCGAAATCGAAAGAAAAGAAAACAAACATAAAATGTTAATGGAAAGCCGGTGGAGTTCCTTCAGAACGATTAAAAAAAAGTGCGTTTTTTAGTAATAGTTAGACCTTTAGAAAATGAGTCAAAAGGAAATTTGGACCATAATCCATGGATAATTGGTGTATGATTATAAGTCAGGTCGATAATTATCAAAAATTAAAACGCTAATAGAATGATTGGGCGTTTCAAAGAAGCCGCTATTTTGGACATAATGCAGAGGTGTTTAGTTGCGTTTATTTGATAAATAGGCGAGCATTTGGTGAGTCAAAAGTTACAAATGAAAATGGTATACAGGTGCAGTGAATGTCATTCTAAATTAAGTTTAGTGCATGCCCTGCATTTTGGTATGTCAAAAGTAAAAGAATGAAATAACCACAAACACACATTCTTAGTACGTTTATTTAATGAATGAAACCGCTTGTTGTGTGACAGACTAAATAAGGTGAAGACGTATTTGCTGCTATCCGCTAACATAATGATAATAATAGTAAGACAAAGGAGAAAGAACTAAATAAACACAACACACCCTGTTAATATTTTCATATAATAAATTAATATGTTTTTTGTATGCGACAGCCAATGTATGCGACATGGGATGAAGTAATTGCCTTATATAACCGTTTTAGCTAGTAAATAATGCCGTTTGTAAGAAAATAAAACACATACTTGCTTGAACTGCGGCTGATCTCATGCACAGATATATTCCAAAAGTTGTTGATCGAGAATGCAATACCACTCCCGCGAGACAGAAAGCAAGACACAGTGAATAGAAACTTTGTCGTTCACGTCCCAAGGCTACTATCTAGCCTGAAGTAATAGGTAACGTCAGAGAATCTGTGGTAATTCCTTCAGGCAACTACAGACACGCTATAGTGGGTAGAGAAACACGTCACTATATGGGTAAGAAATAAATATAGGGATTTATTTTCGACTTAAAGGGGTTGATGCACTATTTTCAAACAAGGTTTATTTTAAATGGCTCTGAAATAATTGAAAAACGCTGAAATAATTATCAAAATGTCATGAAAAATAAAGAAGATTTGACCTACTGAACATTTGCTAAGAAACACAAATGGAGGCGGACATCTTGTAACGATGACGTCGTCGCACCTTTTTACCATATATGGCATATTGACAAAATGTCTTTTAAAGCAAAGAAAATCAATGCAAATGAAAAATAAGCATACAATTTATACATGATACATCTGTATATTTCTTTTTTATCAATATGCAGGGATTTTCTTTGCTTTAAAATAGATGTTGTCTTCAAGTTTTTCAGAGCCCTTTTAAATAAACATTGTTTGAAAATAGTGCATCAACCCCTTTAATTCTTTCAAAAACACGTGGTTTATTATTAAAAGATATGAAAACATCTCGACATGACCAGAAAATGAAGCACACATGTATTTATCAAAATATGTTGATACAACCAGATATATAGTTATTTATCAAAATATGTTGATACAACCAGATATATATCAAAATATGTTGATACAACCAGATATATAGTTATTTATCAAAATATGTTGATACAACCAGATATATAGTTATTTATCAAAATATGTTGATACAATCAGATACTAGAATATAGTTTTAAGATATTTTATGAAACTTGGCAAAATATGTTTCCTAATCCTGGCGAAATATTAACCGATGTAAATCTGAATAATCTGCTGTGTGTAGATGCTAATATGGAGAATATAGGGCCCAGACTTAATTTGTTTTAGGGTAAAACAAATTATTTTAGAGTAAAATCATTTTAATATATTGGTTAGAAAGCTTAATAATTCGTTCTAATATATATATATATAGGAGAACATTAATTTTGGCAATTGCAATATATTAATTCGAATTCATATAAAGTAAGTAAGTAAATAGTTTATTAAAGTGATATGTGCATATACAATTCAAAATCAAACATATATGAAATAACTGAACGGACCTATAAGTCACTATTTCTGTAAATAATAATATTAAGTAAATCACATGATATAAATATCAATTGTTAAAGAAATTGAATAAAGCAATAATAAATAGTTCAGTGGATATTAAATATGATTGCACATTTGTAGCAATGACATTATACTTGCTAATACAATAAGTTATGTAACAATATAAGTTGAGTTGCGTCTCTTAAGAAAAGCTTTAAATAAGTATTTTGCAACTTTCCTCTGAAGATTAAGCATAATAAATTTAAGTTGGAGTGACTGGATGATTGATGTTAACGGCTTTATGGTTTAACAAAGAGACGATATGGAGACAAGGACCTCGAATTCCAATCTCATACAATAGACTACCAGGAATTGAGATCCACTAACACATGCAATAACTCATTTGGATCTCAATTCCTGGTGGATTAATATATGAATCCGAACTATTAATGTTTAGAAGAAAGAAAACACTCTCTAAAACTGGTGAAACTTACCAGTAAAACGAGGGAAAAATAAAGTTTTGTGATAAAGTCAGATATCTAAGAAGTTTATTATGTCTCTGATAGAGTGTATCTCAAGAATCTATAAATGTCCTATTGCATGTTCTAGGTAAAAAACATGCTTATACACGCTAATGATTGAAAAAAACAATTCCCGACTTATCTCCGTGTATATCGATTTTTATCTATGTTTACCCAATACAAATATTATACAATGGGCGTTTAGGCGTTTTCGGGTGCAATTATTTGTTAGAATCAGACATCTTAATTAAATGATACCACAAACAATTTTTAAGCATTTTTTCATGTTAAAATACTCTCAATAAATTGTAATTGCGTTTAAACGCGAACCTCTGAACAAATTCATCATATATACTACGTGAGTGCAGTGACCTGAGATTGGATCAACTGATGGACATGAAAACCAGTGGTCAAGCTAATCGACCTGTCTGTAACGTACAACAATATTATCTGTAACATATCTCCCGTAATCTTGACACTATCTCAGGTGCCAAAAACAATATACTGATAAATAGCGTAATTGATTCTCCAAATCTTTGCTACAACCAGGATGAAAGCGCTGTCGAATGGTGTGTGCAAGTCCGTTTTTAGAGTAGCCCCCAGAGAGAGGGTGGGTTAGGGGGATGGGGTTAAGGGGGAGGACGCTGGTATAGAGGCATACTTATACTATCAGATTCTTGTGATTCGTACACTGGACTACCCGGTAAACGTCGAAGCCGTGGAAAGTAAGTGACTTGCTCAATTTGACGGAGGGAAGAAAGTGAATTGCTCAATTTGAGGGAGGGGAGTAAGTGACTTATTAAGTCTGACGGACAAAGCCATGCGAGTGAATGACATCAATATGACGGAGGAAAGTGAGAGACTTGCTCAATATAACGGAGGGAAATATAAGTGACTTCAATCTGACGAGGGAAGTGACTTACGCATGCTGACCGAGGGAAGTAAGTGACTTGTTCAATCTGACGGAGGGATGTGACTTGCTCATTCTGACGGTGGGAAGTAAGTGACTTGCGCAATCTGACGTAGAGAAGTAAGTGACTTGCTCATTCTGACGGAGAGAAGTAAGTGACTTGCGCAATCTGACGGAGAGAAGTAAGCGACTTGCGCAATATGAATTGAATTGAATGTTATTTAACGGCTCATCAACACAGTACATGTTATTTAGAGCCGCCCCAGAGAGAGGGGAAGGATACATAGGAATCCGGGAACCTGCCCTACTCTTATTATCGAATAGATTCCTATGGTTCTTTAACGTGCTCGGAGGATAGACCGATACACGGGACCGCCCGGTTTACGTCCACATCCGACGGACGAGGCTTAAGAAAAGTGTCTTGCGCAATATGACGGAGAGAAGTAAGCAACTTGCTCATTCTGACGGAGGGAAGTAAGCGACTTACTCATTCTGACGGAGAGAAGTAAGTGACTTGCTCGATCTGAAGGAAGAAAGTGACTTCAATCTGATTGAGAGAAATAAGTGACGTGTTTAATCGGACGGAGGAAAGTAAGTGACTGGCTCAATCTGACGGAGGGAAATGACTTCAATCTAATTGAAAGAAATAAGTGACTTGCTCATTCTGACGGAGGGAAGTAAGCGACTTGCTCATTCTGGTGGAGGGAAGTAAGTGACTTGCGCAATCTGACGGAGGGAAGTAAGTGAATTGCTCAGTCTGACGGAGGGAAGTGACTAGCTGAATCTGACGGAAGGAAATACAAGTGACTTCAATCTGACGGCGGGAAGTGACTTACGCAGGTTGACGGAGGGAAGTAAGTGACTTGTTCAATCTGATTGAGAGTAATAAGTGACTTGCTCAATCTGACGGAGGGAAGTAAGTAAATGGCTCAATCTGACGGAGGGAAGTAAGTGAATGGTTTAATGTGACTAAGGGAAGTAAGTGACTAGCTCAATCTGACGGAGGGGAGTGTCTTCAATATGATTGTGAGAAATAAGTGACTTGCTCAATCTGACGGAGGGAAGTAAGTAAATGGCTCAATCTGACGGAGGGAAGTAAGTGAATGGTTTAATGTGACTAAGGGAAGTAAGTGACTGGCTCAACCTGACGGAGGGAAGTAGGTGAATGGCTCGATCTGACGGAGGGAAGTAGGTGACTGGCTCGATCTGACGGAGGGAAGTAGGTGACTTGCGCAATCTGACGGAGAGAAGTAAGTGACTGGCTCAATCTGACAGATGGAAGTATTTGACTGGCTCCATTTGATGGAGGGAAGTAAGTGACTGGCTCAGTTTGATGGAGGGAAGTAAGAGACTGGCTCAATTTGACGGAGGGAAGTGACATCAATCTGATTGAGAGAAATAAGTGACTGGCTCAATCTGACGGAGTGATGTAAGTGACTGGCTCAATTTGACGGAGGGAAGTAAGTGACTGGCTCAGTTTGATGGAGGGAAGTAAGTGACTGGCTCAGTTTGATGGAGGGAAGTAAGGGACTGGCTCAATCTGACGGAGTGATGTAAGTGACTGGCTCAATTTGACGGAGGGAAGTAAGTGACTGGCTCAGTTTGATGTAGGGAAGTAAGTGACTGGCTCAATCTGATGGAGTGATGTAAGTGACTTGTCAATCTGATTGAGAGAAATAAGCGACTTTCTCAATCTGATGGAGGAAGTGAGTGACTTGCTCAATATGACGAAGGGAAGTTAGCAAACTGCTCAGTTTGATGGAGGGTAGTAACTTCCTCAACCTAACTGAAGGAAGTTAGTAAATTGCTTAATATGACGAATGGAAATTAGAGAATTGATCAATCTGACGGAGGAAAGTAAGTGAAGGAAAGTAAGTGACTGGCTAAATCTAACGGAGGGAAGTGACTTCTATCTGACGGAGGAAAGTAAGTGACTTGTTCAATCTGATGGAGGGAAGTAAGTGACCTTCTCAATTTGACGGAGGGAAATAAGTGACTTGTTCAATCTGACGGAGGGACGTAAGTGACTTGTTATCTGACGGAGGGAAATAAGTGACTTGTTCAATATGACGGAGAAAAGCACGTGATATGCTCAATCTGACGGAGGAAATTAAGTGAAATGCTAAATCTGACGGAGGAAAGTAAGTGATATGCTCAATCTGACGGAAAAAAATCACGGGAAATAAGTGACTTGCTCAATCTAACGGAGGCTTATCGATATCAGTCCAGAAGCAAACCTGCTGACCTCTCTGTTGGCATATGTATTCAATATGATCAGGAGCGCAGCATGTCGCGTCGGTCGAAATCTGTTACAGTATGTTTATTTATAAACTAACTTTATTAAGTATTATTTAGACTAACTTTAAAGTGATTAATGGAGGCGGCCATATTTGACTCGGATTGCGCGTTATTTTGTCATGTTAGAATAAAAACATTATTGCGTTACTTTTCTTACCATACAAGCTAAGCACGTAACGTGACGGAATGCAGTCTGATTTTATGACTCTGACCTGAGATTGTGTTAAAATGTAATAACGTTGTCATATTTTAATTGTAAGATAAAACACGACTCGTTTTCCTTCAACGAAGTATCGGGTAGTTGTTTCTTCCATGTTCTATATTTTTCATGCATTTTCCATGCATTTTCCATTTCTGCATTGATTTTGGTGTTCCCTCAAATACATGTTTCAATTGAAATATGCTGTCTGCGTTACTCGCTTAAATAAAATAATTAGTTGTTATAACTTACTTAATTGTTTGATTACCAATTAACTGACTGACACTGAATGATTGACTGACTCTGACGTGAGGCTTTCGTTTCTAAGTCCGTATCTAGTGTCTCTTTCAAAGATTTAGACTCTCTGTAAAAACAAAAAACAACATTCAATGCTTAATTAAGCGAATTTCAAAATAAACGTCCTATTCCATCACCACTGTCTATATATATATATATATATATATGTATATATAGTTCAATTCCTGGCTGCGGCACGCCGATTTTTGAAATGACAATTATTCCGAATATTTTATATATGTATATATGTGTTCAATACAGATACTACGATTTGTTTAAGAGCTCTCAAACGATAAATATCTATATTTTGTAAATAACTTTGACAAGGGTGGTAGTTGTACGTTCTGTGCCATTTCTTTCAACGCTTGCAATACTTCACTATGTTCGAATGACGATGGTAAATGCTCTTTGTTCTTCAAAAAGGGTAACAAACAGTTTTAAATTGTTCGCGTTTTTGGCAAGGGTTGTAGTTGGCCCATTCGCCAATTTATTCCGGCATCTTATCTTGCTGTCTGGACTACCGGCTTCTGTTTGAATGATAATGGTAGAATTATCACCTAGCTGTGAAGATAGGCTAATAGGATTGTTCGTACATTTCGATATGCACACATATATTTAATATCCGAGATATCTGGTAAATAAGAGACTCTAAGCCAAGAGACACTCTACGAATTCAAACTGGCAGAAACAAACCCGTCATAGTCTGTATATCGAACAGACCTACATCCTACGTAATACTATAGTATACAATTGTGGATTGTATGTGTATCAGTCAATATTTCTTGTAATCTGGTTCATATAAACGCATATCGAGGTTCATCAGAAAGAGAACCGGTCAAGTGCATGACAACCCATAACAGCCACCCACCCCACCCCAAGCCACCTACACTCCACTCATATCCCAGCACCACCCCTCCCTCCCTCCCCTACCCGTACCCCAGCCCCGAAAAGAAAAGTTTGTAAGTAGCACATCTGTTTAAGGACATTTACTTCAGATCAATATACATGTATATATATTATTTTTTAATTTGGTAAATAGTTTTAACTGCAATTTCTAAACCGATTTAACCTTGAAATATAAAAGGTCGCGGCCTTGAATTCATTACAACCTTATTCATTCAAGAAACAAGACATTTAATCACAAACATCATATTACATTCTTTTATTTATTAAAACTCAGTGTATGTGATCCCATTCTATATTGAAGAAAAAAATCATGATGCGGAAATTGAGGGGAATATTACTTTTACGGTATTGCAGAGCCTTGAAAACAATAGCAGACTGGGGAGGGGAGTGTGAGAGGTGGGGATGGGTGGGGAGGGGAGTGTGAGAGGTGGGGATGGGTGCGGTACTTGTTTCTGAGGAAAAAGGGAAAAAACAATTATAACACTTACATTTATGAAAAGTTATGAGTTATGGATCAAGAAGAACAGACTGTGTCTGGATCAAGAAGAACAGACTGTGTCTGGATCAAGAAGAACAGACTGTGTCTGGATCAAGAAGAACAGACTTTGTATGGATCAAGAAGAACAGACTTTGTCTGGATCAAGAAGAACAGACTGTGTCTGGATCAAGGAGAACATACTTTGTATGGATCAAGAAGAACAGACTTTGTCTGGATCAAGAAGAACAGACTGTGTCTGGATCAAGAAGAACAGACTTTGTCTGGATCACGAAGAACAGCCTTTGTCTTTAACTGTGAACATCTACATACCCCTTTTTTCAATTAAAATATATTCTACATGTAGAAAACTATAGTGCCCACTCATCAAGTTTGTAATATTTCACGTTTTATGTTATTCTTAAGTTTTACCCAAAACATAATAAGCTATAGGGGCTAAACACAATACATATGTTCATGGTCTTTAACAAATAAAGGGGTGGTCTGCCTCCACCACAATTTACAATTTACGACCGCCATTTATTACCTTACATGTGTTGAAAATGACGTAAAACACCAAACAAACAAACAAAAAAATTAGCAAACAAAGAACTATACTTGATTTCAGTTTCTCAACAAATGTATTAACTACCTGTTCAGTTAATTTGGATAATTAGGTTAACTGGAAATGTATTTAGTCGTTTTTAGACAGTTACGCGCGAAAAAGCGTTAAGTTCTGATTTCCGAATGCATATTGGCTAATTGTATATCATTTTATATAATATAATGTTTGTAAGTTACTTGAATTTTTGGCGCCCCGTGTGGTTCCCGGGGGCCCCGTTTGGTCACGGGGGCAAAGAATAGGGCCACTGCAGATCCCTTTGGAGAGGTAGGCAGAGAGGTAGAATCCCCTCCCCCCCCCCCACCCCCCCCCCACACCCACCCCCAAATTAATGTTTATTTTATCATTTTCAGCTCTACTGGCCAAGGGCCAGCAGAGCTTATGGGATGGCGAGTTGTCCGTCGTCCATCCGTCGTCCGTTGTCCGTCGTCCGTCGTCCGTCCGTCGTTAACTTTGGTCTTGTTACCACGATAGGGCCTTCATTTTTCATCCGATCTTTACCAAACTTTAACAGGTTGTTAATATCAATAAAAGCTCGGACAAGTTTGAAAACCAGCCGGATCGGATAACTTTCACCGGAGTTATGGCCCTTGTTTTGCTGGATATTGCATATTAAGACTTGTGAACACTCTAGCACCTTCATTTATTATTTGATCTTTACAAAACTTACACAGATTGTTAATATCAATAACAGGTCAGACAAGTTCGAAAACCAGTCAAATCGGATCAGTAACGCAGGAGTTATGGCCCTTGTTATTTTCTGAAAATTGCTATTTTCTGCCTTGTGAACGCTTTAACACCTTCATTTATTATTTGATCGTTACCAAACTTGCACAGATTGTTAATACTAATTAGAGCTTAGACAAGTTTGAAAATCAGCTAAATTGGGTGAGTAACACCAGAGTTATGGCCCTTGTTTCTTCTGAAAAATGCCATTTTCTGCCTTGTGAACACTCTAGCACATTCATTTATTATTTGATCTTTACTAAACTTGCACAGATTGTTAATATTAATAAAAGCTCAAACAAGTTCGAAAACCAGTTAAATCGTATCAGTAACACCGGAGTTATGGCCCTTGTTTTTTTCTGAAAAATGATATTTTCTGTCTTGTGAACACTCTAGGGCCTTCAATATTAATTGGACCTTTACTTAACTTTGCCAGTGTCTTTATATCAATGAAAGCTCGGACAAGTTTGAAAACCGGCAAGATCGAAATAATTTCACCGGAGTTATGGCCCTTGTTTTGCTGAAAAATGCCATATTAAGCCTTGTGAACACTCTAGCACCTTCATTTATTACTTGATCTTAACCAATCTTGCAAAGATTTTTAATATCAATGAAAGCTCGGACAAGTTCGAAAACCAGCTAGATCGGACCATTAACAACGGAGTTATTGCCCTTGATTTAGTTAAAAATGCTATATTTTGCCTCATTAAGACGATAGGGCCTTCATCTTTCATCAAATCTTTACCAAACTTTACCAGATTGTTTATATAAATGAAAGCTCGAAGAGTTTGGAAGACCAGCCAGATCGAACCAGTAACAGCGGAGTTATGGCCCTTGATTTAGTTAAAAATGCTATATTTTGCCTCGTTAAGTTGATAGGGCCTTCATTTTTCATGCGATGTTTATGAAACTTTACTAGATTGTTAATATCAATAAAAGCTCGGTCAAGTTCGAAAACCAGCCAGATCGGACTAGTAACAGTGCAGTTATGGCCCTTGATTTAGTTAAAAATCCTATATTTTGCCTCGTTAAGACGATAGGGCCTTCATCTTTCATCCGATCTTTAAGAAACTTTACCAGATTGTTAATATCAATGAAAAGCTTGGATAAGTTCGAAAACCATCCAGATTGGACCACATGGCCCTTGATTTTCTGAAATATGCTATATCTTGGCCTCATTAAGACGAAAGGGCCTTCATTTGGCCGGATTTCATTGAAACTTTGCAGGGATGATCAGTACCAAGCCTAGTTGTACATAGTCACCATGTTCCAGTTGAATGATTTTGGCGGAGTTATAGTCCTTTAAAGGTTTTAATACACAAACTTTGTTCTGACTAGTTCTCCTGAACCCCTGGCCGGATTTAAACAAAGCTTTTTAGAGATGATCAATTCCATGTCTAGTTGTGCAAATCATTGCCGTATTCCGGTTGAATGATTTTTTTGGCAGAATTATGGCCCTTTAAAGGTTTTAATACACAAACTTTGTCTGATCTACTTCTCCTGAACCCCTCGCCAGACTTCAGTGAAACTTTGCAGGGGTGCAGGTCATCGTCACTTTCCGGTTTACAGATATTTGGCAGAGTTATGGCCCTTTAAAGAATTTTGATACCACAATTGTTTTCCGGGCTAGTTCTCCTGAACCCCTGGCTGGATATAGACGAAACTTGACAAGGATGATCAGTATCAAGCCTAGTTGTGCATATCATCGCCATATTTCGGTTGAATGGTCTTTGGCAGAGTTGTGACCCTTTTAATGTTTTAATACACAAACTTTGTCCAGATTAGTCTCTTCTGAACGCTTTGCCAGATTTCAGCGAATCTTGGCGAGAATGATCAGTACTAAGCCTAGTTGCACCTGTCATTGCCATGTTCTGGTTGAATGATTTTTGAAAGACTTATGGCCCCTTATACATAAACTTTATCTTGAGCCAGTAGAGCGTCCACAGGCCCTCTTGGGCCTCTTGTTTGTTCATGTTCATTAAAGGTCTTCATCATGGTCCCTGCATTGTTTCAGGTGCCATCTCGCTCACATCAAAAGAGCAGTGGCGGAAAAACAATAAACGTGGCTCCAGCGTAAATGGAGTTTCTACGATAGCATTTGCAGCAACTCTGCAGTTCAGGATGAGAAGGTTCTAGGCCCATTTTCCATATGTTATGTACATGGAGGACGAGCCTGGCATGTTCATGCCTGTTAGGCGCCATATAACCTTTCATGTGTTGGTACGCCTTAAAACCCAATTCAATTCAATTGAATTGAATTTTTGGCGCATTTCGACACAAAGTGATCTCTAAGTGTCTGCCTTGCTATACAGGCGACATAACAAGTTCATGATCGGGTCATGTGACCTGGAACTGTTCGACCCTAAATGTAAAGGGGTCATCTCAGCATGGACATTCTAACTCTTTCATGTGTATGGCTACAATCTTGGGAGTTTTAGAGCAGACAACTCTTCATCATCTGATCATGCATGGTGACCTCGATTCTGTTGACGCCAAAATGTAAAGGGATCAACCTCTTACCATGGACAGTCGAAATGTATATACATATATAGTTTCATTCGTGTGGTTACAAATCTGGAAGAGTTATAAAGCATTAGGAGTTTCATTATCTATGGTGGCTGATATGTGCCATCTCGTCTTTTCGTGATTTCGCCGCGAAATAACGCCGAGCAAAATAACGCCGGGCGAAAAGACGCCGGGCGAAATAACGAAAAGACGAAAAAACGCCGAGCGAAATAACAAAATGACGAAAAAAAGCCGGGCGAAGTAACGAAATAACGCCAGGCGAAAAGACGCCAAGCGAAATAACGAAAAAACGCCCGGCGAAATAACGCCAAGCGAAAAGACGACAAATAGTCAGAACGCCGAGCAAAAAGACAAAATCACGCGACTGGTTCTATGGAGTCCGTCTTGGCCCATCCGAGTGTCGGACGGCGACTCGAAACAATTCACAGGTGTTAGAAGGTGTGGGTTGCTGAGGTGGTAAGGCGTGCTCAGATACTCACACAACCTAGCACCCAAACACGCTGTCCTATCCAAAGTATTCACACAATCTTCCTCCGAACACTCACTCCTATCCCAGCTATCCACACCTCACCAATCACGCTATCCTACCCAAAGTACTAATTCCTCCTAACATTGAGCACGCTGTCCTGCCAATACTATTAGTGTCTCTTAACACTGAGCACACTACCCTACCCAAGCAATTCATAGCACGCTATCCTACCCAAGTAACTCACGCCTCCTAACACCGAGCAAGCTATCCTACACCAGCTACAAACAACTGATATCATGCACTAGCTACCCACATCTAGCGTCGAGCACGCTATCATGCCCCAGCTGTTCATATCTTGTACCAAATGCGCTATCATGCCCGGCTACTATACATCATATCACCGAGAACGCTATCCTACCTATCTACCCACATGTCCTAGCACCGAACACGCTGGCATTCCCCAGATATTCACAGCTCCTAGCACCAAACACGCTATCATGTCCAAGCAATCTACATGTGAGGAACCGAGCATGCACGCTATTCTACCCCATCTACCCAGACCTCCTAGCACTTGTGAGTTGTTTCTAATCGCGGCCCGAAACTCGGATGAACGAAGGCGGACTCCACATGATCTGGCGGGGTTTTGTCTTTTCGCACGGCATTTTGTCTATTTGTCGTCTTTTCGTTTGGCGTTATTTCCCCCGGCGTTTTTTTCGTCTTTTCGTTATTTCGCTCGTTGTTTTTTTTCCGTCTTTTCGTTATTTCGCCAGGCGTCTTTTCGCCCGGCGTTATTTCGCTCGGCGTTATTTCGCGGCGAAATAACGAAAATACGAGATGGCACATAGCAGCCACCATAATTATCAGATCATAGCGACCTTGACGCCCAAAATGTAAAGGGGTCATGCTCTTACCATGGATAGTCTGCCTGTAATGAGACACATGAAATCCAATAGATGCTTCTGGAAATTTAGTATGAAATTGAAACACTAAATGATTAGCTATCCCGCCAACATCAGCCAAATTTAACTAGAGCTTGTCGTTTTTTTTTTGGAAAAAAAAAACTCACTGGAGAAAGGGCAATAAATCCACACAAAAAATCATTTGGCTGGAACACGATGATAATATGCGCAACTAGGCTTGGTACTGATCATTCCTACAAAGTTTCGTTGAAATCTGAACTAGTCCAAAGTTTGTGCATTAAAGCCTTTAAAGGTCCATAACACCTCCAAATATCATTCATACGGAAGATCACACCAAGAATGGTATTGATCATACATGCAATGTGTCACTGAAATCCAGTCAGGTGTTCATGAGAACTAGTCCGGTCACACATTCTGTATAAGGGGCCATAACTCCGCCAAATATCATTCAAGCGAAACATGAAGATGACTTGCACAATTAAGCCCCCATTAAGTTTCGTTGAAATCAGGCCAATGGTTCAGGAGAACAAATCCGGACAAAGTGTGTGTACAAGGGGGACATAACTGCGCCAAAAATCTTTGACCAGCCAAAACTGAAGCATGGAAGAGTTACCAACTCATAAATCATTTACGCATATTCAATCACAGGTGTTTTGAAAACTAGTCAATACACTTATACTTTAAATCGGCACATATATATTATATATGGCCTGGACACCTGGATAATGTTGATAGTTTTCTTTTAGTGTAATTTTCTCGTTATTTGGCGGGTTAGTTTGGATAATTTGGATTTACAACAACTAGCCAACCTAACCCGTTACTCAGGTTTGGCCTGGCTGGTTAAAGCCGTTTATATAGAGTTTAATAAACAGTGTTTTTGAGATACGGGAAATATCTCCCGAGGTAGAGAAATGGCCCGGATATAAGAACGAGTGCGGATATTTCCCAGTAGAGCAAACGAGTAGATATAGCTTTTCTATTCCCAGTATTTCCTATACAAATCACAGACAAATATGTAATAAACTGTGTTTCTTACGTTTGCATTCTTAAAATATGTAAGTTATATAACTCGTCGTCAGTAGGCTGAGAAACGGTGTACACGTGTTGTAAAATTCGGCTGTTGTTGACGGGATAGCTACTTTAAAGGTCGTAGCCTATTCGTTGATCAACTGCCTTGCATGCGGGAGGTCGTGGGCTCGACCCCCGGCCATGTCTCCGAAAGAGATCAATAACCTCGATGCGCTCTACTGACAATACATCGGTTGATTTTTGATAGACATTGCCAGTTGAATTATGCTTTTATGACTTTGAACATACATGTACAGTTGAAGATTAGAAGTTGGCATCGCGCTGACAGAGGCCCACTGCATGAGCGAACAACTAATAGATGAGTTATCTGCTCTTGAATTCACAAAAAAAAAATGCATTGTTTTGTCTTGTGGACACTCTAGGTCGTTCATTTTTAACTGATCTTAACCAAGGTTACACAGTATTTATATGAAATTCTAGCTTTAGCATTTTGAAATTCCGGTATATGAAGTTCTAGCTTTAGTTGGGATGACCATTCTGAAATTTTGGTGATCTGATTTTTACTTAGGATAAACTAAAACCAAGAACAAGAGGTCCAGTATCGCTCTTTTACTGACTGCACGGAGCAAAATGGCAGCCGAACATATAAATTACTGCAAGCTACTGAAGATGTACTTATGTAGAGGGGCCCCTTTACGCAGGACATAACCCGTTTATACGTGTTGTTCCTGGAATCCTTAAATGGCAATACCGAATTAGAATCAAATGCATTCACAAGCCAAATTACGAAATATTATTGAGCATCTACACATCCTAACTAAGAAATATACCACACATTAACTTGAAATCTCAAAGGGTAGAGAAGGAATTAACGTTACAAGCCCGAAACTCGTGAACGTTAATTACTGCAATTTCCCCAAGTTGTACCCCTATAGAGGGACCCCTTTATGCAGGAGGTCAAAAACCCGTTTTATAATGTCGTGCCTCCAGTCCCAAAATGACCACACCAAACTAGAATCGTATAAACATTCGCATCTGGACAAGATTAATTAAAAGAAATTGTGATTTTTGACCCGATTACCCCCCAAGAGTGCACCAGTGGGAAGAGCCAAAATCCGATACCTTACTGAGCATCTAAGAAATACACAATTAGAATCAAATCCATTCGGATTTGGACAAGATATGTTTTTTTTGTGTTTTTTTGGCCCAATTACTCCCAGTGGGCGGAGACAAAATCCAAGACATTGCTGCACACCATTGGGTCATAAAATAAAAAGAATAAATACAAAAGTTAGCCTCCAGTGGGATTTGAACCCATGACACCAGGTTCCCAATATAGCATATTTAAGAAAATCAAAGTGCATACAAGTCAGAAATGGTCCATTCCGGCTGGTTTTCGAACTTGTCCGAGGTTTTATTGATATTAATCAGGCAAAATTTGGACAAGACCAAATAATAAATGGAAGTGCTAGATTGTTCGTAAGGTAGAATATGGATTTTTTCAGAAAAACAAGGGCCATAACTCCGGTGGAACTAATCCGATCTGGCTAGTTTTTGAACTTGTCCGAGCTTTCGTTGATATAAAGACCTTGGCAAAGTTTTGTAATATCCGATTAATAATGAAGGCCCTATCGTGTTCACAAGGCAAAGGAGAGGGGTGGATATTAGTTGTGGCACATAAGACTCTCTGCCCTGCATTGAGCAAAATGGCAGTCGAACAGAAGTTACTGCAACTACTCCAAGTACCCATGTAGAGAGGCCCCTTTACACTAGAGTAACAAAAGACGTTTTAATAAATGCATTCACATTTCCATTTGGACATTCGCCTCTCACCGCTGCGGGTTCGAATCCCACTGGGAGCTCGACTTGTGAGGAAGTGTCGATTCTTACGGATGGCGGGAGGTGTATACTACTGGTTCTCCAAGGAAAAGTGGGTGGTCTTCCTCCACCACAAAAAAAAAACGACCGTCATATATAACCTTACATGTGTTGAAAATGACGTAAAACACCATACAAACAAACATTTGGACAAGACAGTACATTGTTTGTGCTTTTTTACCCGATTGCCCACTAGGGGCCACCAGCAGACGGAACCAAAATACGAAACTTATTGTGCATCTACACATCCTTAACTAAGAAATACACCACACATGAACATGAAATCTCAAAGGGTATGGAGGGAGTATCACAAGCCGTAAACTATGTTATAATAAATTACTGCAAGTTCCGCAAGCTGCACCACTGTAGAGACCTCTTTATGCAGGCGTGTGTGTGTGTGTGTGTAGTTCGAAGGTTTAAAGACCGTCCGCCAACTAACACGACAAGTTTCCCTGCCGCGATGGGCACAATAGAGTCTGGTCTGTTCTAGTTGAGTGTGTTGGTTGATCTGGTGCTGCTGTGTTGCTGTGTCGTCGGTTCGCTTGTAGGTATGTAGGTGGATGTCGCTGCTGCTCTATGTAGTTGTCGCTGTGGCGGTGAAGTGGTGGTCTGGTGGTCGAGGTGGCCTGCATCCGCTACGCTACATCCGCTAGGTGTATTGCCCTACAGCCGCTAGTGGTCGGGGGTCCTTGTGTTTGGGGCCACACCCGTCACAATATGGCCACTGCGCTGCTGACATCATCTGGATAGCTGTGTATAAGATACTCCCTCTTCCGCTGGTTGACTACGGTCGAATGTAGGCCTCGGCGTCGATCCCTAACTATTACTACCGACTTCTACTTCTACTGCTAGCTATGGGTCTGTGTTGATCTCGGAACACAGCGATGGTATGCGCAACTAGGCTTCGTACTGATCATCCCTGGCTGCCAAGTTCCGTTGAAATCCGGCAACGGGTTCAGGAGAACAAGTCTATACAAAGTTAGCGTATTAAAACATTTAAAGGGCCATAACTCCACCAAAAATCATTCAACCGGAACATGACAATGATAGCCAAGTTTCGTTGAAACCCGACCAGTGGTTGTGTAGAACTAGTCCAGACAAAGTTTGTGTATTAAAACCTTTAAAGAGCCACAGCTCCAACAAAAATCACAACAATATGCGCAACTAGGCTTGGTACTGATCATTCCTGTCAAGTTTCACTGAAATCCTGCCAGGAATTTTGCCGGAATACGGCGATGATATGCACACTTAACGAGGCAAAATATAGAATGTTTAACGAGTTGTGGCTCTTTAAAGGTTTTAATACACAAACTTTGTCCGGACTAGTTCTCCTCATCCAGGTTACGTATATCATTAACGTGTTCCAGTTGAATGATTTTTGACCGATTTATGGCCTTTTCGCCAGTTGGGGAGACATCTGTTTGTACTAGTTCTAATTTGGTATGGTTATTTAGGGACTCGATGCTCAACATACTTATATAAAAGGAAAGTTTTGACCGCCTGCTCTTCACAGCGTGCACGTCGCGGAGAGGGCACTGGTGACACTTATGGTGTTTGTATGGGGGTACGCATTGCCAGCCCTGTACAACATTGCTGGTGTGGTAAATCACTATATTCGCGTATAGTGACTAACACACTGGCACTTCTGAACTGGTTTGTCTCGGTTCAGGAGCATGAGTGTCACTTGACTGATAGTGAAGAAGTCCCCTGCGCCCCCGTCAAGGCAGCCATCATCTGATTAGATAGCAGTGGACGAACTAGGAAGCTGGAAGACAGAAGTCCGCGGGCCGGAGCTGAGATCAACACATCGCTGTGTTCCGGTTGAATGATGTTTGACCCCGAAGGAGTTATGGCCAGTTATACACAAACCTTATCTGGGCTCCTTTTCCTAAATCCTTTGCTGAGTTTCAGTGAAACTTGGCAGGAATTATCAGTACCAAGCCTAGTTGCGCATATTGTTGTGTTCCCTATTAAAGTTTCCATATAGCCAGTAGAGCGATACATGCCCTCTTGGGCCTCGTCTGCAATATGCTAAAATATGACCTCAACGCGATAGGGCCTTCATTTTTTTATCCGATCTTTTTCAACATTTACCAGATTGTTGACATCAATGAAAGCTCGGGCGAGTTAACAAGAGGCCCAAGAGGGCCTGGCCTGTGGACGCTCTACTGGCTAACATGGCTCTTATAACATCAATGAAGCGAGAGACTGCCATTTACGTTTTTATGAAAGTTTTGGGCAACTAAATCCAGGACCATAACTAAAGAGTCTGGTAAAGCAGTTTTACCTATATCAAGAGCCATAACTCCTCTGTTACTGGTCCGACTGGTCCAACATAGAGCTAAACAAAATTCAAAAAAAAAAAAAATCAAAAAAAATATTATAAAACAAAAATTCAAAAAATAAATAAATTATAATTTAAAAAAGAAAGTCATAAAATCTGGTAAAGTTTGGCAAAGATCAGATGCAAAATGAGGCCCTATCGTAAGACGAGACAAATTATAGCATTTTTAACAAAATCAAGGGCCATAACTCCGCTGTTACTGGTCCGATCTGTCTGGTTTTCGAACTTGACCAAGCTTTTATTGACATTAACAATCTGATAAAGTTTGGTAAAGATCGGATGAACATTGAAGCCCCTATCGTCTTAACGAGGCAAAATATAGCATTTTTAACTAAATCAAGGGCAACAACTCCGTTGTTACTGGTCCGATCTGTCTGGTTTTCGAACTTGACCAAGCTTTTATTGACATTAACTATTTGATAAAGTTTGGTAAAGATCGCATAAAAATTAAAGTCTTAACGAGTCAAAATATAGCATTTTGAACTAAATCAAGGGCCATAACTCCGCTGAACTTGTCCGAGCTTTCATTGTTATTAACAATCTGTGCAAGTTTGGTAAAGATCAAATAATAAATGAAGGTGCTCGAGTGTTCACAAGGCTTATTATGGCATTTTTCAGCAAAACAAGGGTCATAACTCCGTTGAAATTATTTCCATCTTGCCGGTTTTCGAACCTGTTCGAGCTTTCATTGATATAAATACACTGGCAAAGTTAAGTAAAGATCCGATTAATATTGAAGGCCCTAGAGTGTTCACAAGGCAGAATATAGCATTTTCCAGAAAAAACAAGGGTGTTACTAATCCGATTTAGCTGGTTTTTGAACTTGTTCGAGCTTTCATTGATATTAACAATCTGTGCAAGTTTGGTAAAGATCAAATAATAAATGAAGGTGCTAGAGTGTTCACAAGGCAGAAAATGGCATAACTCTGGTGTTACTGACCCAATTCAGCTGATTTTCGAACTTGTCCAAGCTATAATTAGTATTAACAATCTGTGCAAGTTTGGTAACGATCAAATAATAAATGAAAGTGCTATAGCGTTCACAAGGCAGAAAATAGCAATTTTCAGGGGAAAAAGGGCCATAACTCTGGTGTTACTGATCCGATTTGGCTGGTTTTCGAACTTGTCCGAGCTTTCATTGATATTAACAATCTGTGCAAGTTTGGTAAAGATCAAATAATAAATGACGGTGCTAGAGCGTTCACAAGGCAGAAAATAGCAATTTTCAGAAAAAAACAAGGGCCATAACTCCGTAGTTACTTATCCGATTTGGCTGGTTTTCGAACTTGTCCGAGCTTTCATTGATATTAACAATCTGTGCAAGTTTGGTAAAGATCAAATAATAAATGAAGGTGCTAGTGTTCACAAGGCTTAATATGGCTTTTTTCAGCAAAACAAGGGCCATAACTCCGGTTAAATTATTCAGAACTGGCTGTTTTCGAACTTGTTCGAGCTTTCATTGATATTAACCTGTTAAAGTTTGTTAAAGATCAGATGAAAAATGAAGGCCCTAGAGTGTACACAAGACAAGTTAACGACGGACGGACGGACAACTCGCCATCCCATAAGCTCTGCTGGCCAGTAGAGCTAAAAAACCAGCCAGCTCGGACCAGCAACACCGGAATTATGGCCCTTGATTTAGTTAAAAAGGCTACATTTTGCCTCAACACGATAGGGCCTTCATTTATCATCCGATCTTTTTCAAACTTTTTCATCCAGGTCGGACCATTTGCACTGGAGTTATGGCACTTGAATTTCTGAAATATGCTATAATTTGGCCTCAACACGATAGGGCCTTCATTTTTTAAACTTTACACGATTGTTGACATCAATGAAAGCTCTGACGAGTTTGAAAACCAGCCAGATCGGACCGGTAACACCAGAGTTATGGCACTTGATTTAGTTAAATTGCTATATTTATCGTTAACGCGATCGAGCCTTTATTTATCATCCGAAATTTTTTAAACTTTACCGGATTGTTGATATCAATGAAAGCTCGGACGAGTTCGAAAACCAGCCAATTCTGACTAGCAACACCAGTTATTGCCCTCAAGTTCGAAAACAAGCCAGTTCGGACCAGTACCGATGGAGTTATGGCCCTTGATTTAGTTAAAATTACTATATTTTGCCTCGATTTCATCCCATCTTTTTGGAACTTTATCAGATT
Source organism: Cyrtodaria siliqua (assembly GCA_037043455.1). NCBI lineage: Eukaryota > Metazoa > Mollusca > Bivalvia > Adapedonta > Hiatellidae > Cyrtodaria > Cyrtodaria siliqua. The sequence continues at coordinate 98,328 of JAWPHD010006422.1, forward strand.
GTTGATATCAATGAAAGCTTGGACGACTTCGTAATCCAGCCAGCTCGGATTGGTAACATCGGAGTTATGGCCCTGGATTTAGTTAAAATTGCTATATTTTGCCTCAACCACATAGGTGCTTTACACAGTTATGGCCCTTTAGTTAGTTCAAATTTATTATTCAGTATTTTGCCTCATGAAGACGATAGGACCTTCATTTCGCCGGTATCAGCAAAACTTTGCAGGCATTATCAGCCTAGTTGTACACATCGTCAGTGTTCCGGTTGAATGATTTGGCGGAGTTATGGCCCTTTAAAGGTTTTAATACATAAACTTTGTCTGGACTAGTTCTCCTGAACCTCTGTGGAAATTTCAACGAAACTTTTTACGGATGATTAGTACCAGGTCTAGTTGTGCATATCTTTGCCATGTTCCGGTTGAGTGATTTTTGGTGGAGTTACTGCCCTTTAAAGGTTTAAATACACATACAAATGACTAGTTCTTCTGAACCCCTGGCCAGATTTCAACGAAACTTTTCAGGGATGATCGGTACCAAGCTTAGTTGTGCACACCATCAACGTGATATGGTTGCAAGATCTTTGGCGGAGTTATGGACCTTTAAATGTTTTAAACACAATCTTTGTCTGGACTAGTTCTCCTGCACCCTGGCCAAATTTTAATGAAACTTGGCCAGGAAGATCAGTATTAAGCCTAGTTGTGCATATCTTTGCCTGGTTCCGGTCAAATGATTTTTGGGGAAGTTATGGCCCTTTAAATGTTTTAATACACAAACGTTGACCAGACTAGTTCTCCCAGATTTAAAAGAATCTTGGCCTAGATGATAACGAGCCTAGTTGCGCATGTCATCGCCGTGTCCAGTTGAATATTTTTTTTTAGACCCTTTAAAGGTTTTATTACACGAACTTGTATAGACTAGTTCTCCTGAACCTCTGGCCAGATTTCAGCAAAACGTGGCAGGGATGATCAGTACCAAGGTCATCGCCATGTACCGGTTGAATGATTTTTGAGTTATGGCCCATACACAAACTAACTTTAGCCAGTAGAGCGTCCACAGGCCCTCCTGTCGAAAAAGTATTCACCACAAAACTATTTTTTAAAATCTATTTTTAGCTGTGGCGGCCATCTTGCAATTATGGTCGAATTGATTTTAACCAAGGACTAATTAGAAATCTGGGCTCTTCATTGGACCAAATTTATTTTAGCCATGTTGGCTAAACCACCTCAATTTTCTTTAGCCAATTGGATTTTTGTTTAGCCACTTTAGCAGAATTTAATGTGGTGATTATGGGTACCTGGTTAACTCAGTTGGTAGAGCACTCGCCCTGTAAGCGAGGGGTCACGGGTTCGAGTCCCGTACCGGCTGCACTTTTCCCCCTTGGTTTACTTCATTGGCGACGAGGATAAATCGGTGAACGCGGGATAGCGGCACCACCGGAAGAGCTGGGCTAGCTCTTGAAAAGTAAAAGGGGGAGGAGTGTGGTGATTATGGGTACCCGTTGAGCTTAGTTGGTAGAGCACTCGCTCTGTAAGCGAGGGGTCCCGGGTTCGAGTCCCGTACCGGCCGCACTTTTCCCCCTTGGCTTACTTCAGTAATTTCATATGTATACCGCGTTTGTGCCACCAGTTTGTGCGTCGTAAAACCCAATTCAATTTTTATTTTCATTGGCCCCCTGTGGGTGGTACCATCCAAAGCAGAAGATCAAGTTTACATCCACAGTCTCCTTCCACTTAGCTCAGATGAACAGTCAGAACATGGGGCTGAGGATGTTGTTGGCTCACTTTGCATACTTTTTATCTTGATGTAAATGGAGAGGGAGCTTTCCTTCTTATGACGTGTTGGTGCGTCGTGAAACCCTTCAATCAAGCAAGCAATCAAGCATGCAAATTTACCCGATGGAAAAAACGAATAACACAGTAATCGTTCTGCTTTGTGTAGCTCGGCTCGCATACAACTCAAAATAAATGGCCTGGTTTCAATGCGCGAAAACAGATGACAGTGTAATGTTTATGTTTACATGTACGTATCATGGGCTACTTTCTGTTTTGAATAATAGAGTTACAAAGTCATTATTTGAGCTAAAAGGTGTAAATCTTTGTATTCATGAGAAAGGTTAATTATTACCATTTTGATAAGAGTTGATAAGAGTTGTCTAGACGTCTTGTTTATAGCGGTGTTTTGCATTGTTATTGAATTGAATTGGGGTTTTAAGGCGCACCAACACATGAAAAGGTTATATGATGCCTAACAGGCATTAACATGTAAGGCTCATCTTCCATGTACATTGAGATAAAATATGGAAAATGGGCCTAGAACCTTCTCACCCTGAACTGCAGAGTTGCTGCAAATTCTATTGTAGAAACACCATTTATGCTGGAGCCACGTTATTGTTTTTCTGCCACTGCTCTTTTGATGCGAGCGAGATAGCACCTGAAACAATGCAGGGATGATGATGACCTTTAATGAACATGAACAAAAAATGATAAAATGAACATGAATTTGGGGGGATTCTACCCCTCTGCCTACCCCTCCAAAGGGATCTGCAGTGGCCCTATTCTTTGCCCCATGACCAAACGGGGGGGCCCCCGGGAACCACACGGGGCTGTTGTTGTTATTGAAAGTTGGGTTTCTAATTTTCCTCCAGCATAGGCACATCAAATGAGTTGCAGTATCCAGAATTGCAGGGCAATCCATACTCTCCCACCGGCCCAGACAAACATTTTTCAGACATTTTCTATGATGGAGGCCAAAGATCAAGGTCAAGATGACATTATTTTGGTACGCGACACACCGCTATCCCAAGATGTATTCACATACAAAGCTTGGTGTCTCTAAGTGTTATACTGGCTGTATACCAGATATCGTCATCGGTTTTTTAATATATCTAAATCAAAACTAGTCATCTCATAAATATTTTTGCCGGTAGAGAAGCTTACCCCTTTGCCGTAAATATTCTGCGTTTACATTGTTTCTATTCTCAGTAACAAGTGTCACGTGACCGTTAATAAATATAGACTGAATTGGGCCGGTCGTTTGAGCTGAATGTAGTAGTTCTCGGCATGTTCAGATTAATACTGAATAATCCATGTTTGGGATGATGAAAACGTGTGTAGTTATTAATTGAAACATAAATATACCATTGCATATGAATACACAAACAAGAGGCCCTGTGGACGCTCTACTGGCTAAAACAGCTCTTATAGATTTAGATAGACATAGCTCTCTTCTCCTATACAAAGGAAAATACAATATAGCATTTTTCAACAAATCAAGGGCCATAACTCTGTTATTACTAACAAGATCTAGCTGGTTTTCAAAATTGTCCAAGATTTCATTGATATACCGCACTTTGCACAACTAGACATCATACTGAGGCTTCCTGCCAAATTTTGTAGAAATCCAACAAGCCATTTAAGAGGAGTAGCGCCTAAAAGAAATTTAAAATAAAAATGTCAAAGGGCCATAAATCCCGTCAAAAATCAGCGAACTGGAACAAAAGCGTGAAATGCACAACTAGACATCTTACCGATGCTTCCTGCCAAGTTTCGTCGAAAATCAACAAGGCATTTAGGATGAGTAGCGCCGACAAGAAATTTTAAAGTAAGTGTCAAGTAATTAAAAAGATAATGAAATTTTTAAAAAAAAAAAAAAAAAAAAATTCAAATCAATCAATAAAAAATAAAAATAAATGAAAAAATTTAAAAAAAAAAAAAAAAAAATTATAAAAAAAAAAAAAAAAATTGAAACAATTAAAAAAAATAATAAATAAATGAAATTGAAAAAAAAAAAAATCAAATTAAAAAAAATAACAAATTAAAAAGAAATTAAAAATCACGTAATACATGAGAGCTCTGTGCCTTGTGGTTCCAGAGAAGAAGATTTTTTTCAGTTTTTGCCTATACAAGCCTAAGTAAAACTGTGACCCCCAGGGTGGGGCCAAATGTGACCAATGGGTCACCATTTGAACAAACTTGGTAGAAGACCATAAGCTTATAGCAAATGCAAAATATTAGACCTCTGGCTCCTGCAGTTTCAGAGAAGAAGATTTTTTAAGTTTTTCCTATACATGTCTATGTAAAACATGTGACCCTTGGGGCGGGGTCAAATGTGACCCAAGGGTCACAATTTGAACAAAGTTGGTAAAGGACCATAAGCTTATAGCAAGTGCAAAATATTAAACCTCTGGCTCTTGCAGTTCCAGAGAAGAAGATTTTTTTCAGTTTTTCCCTATACAAGCATTTATGTAAAACTGTGACGCCCGGGCCGGGGCCAGATGTGACCCCAGGGTCACCATTTGAACAAAATTGGTAAAGGACCATAAGCTTATAGCAACAGCAAAATATTAAACCTCTGGCTCTTGCAGTTTCAGAGATGAAGATTTTTTCAGTTTTTCCCTATACATGTCTATGTAAAACATGTGACCCTTGGGGCGGGGCCAAATGTGACCCCAGGGTCACCATTTGAACAAACTTGGTAAAGGACCATAAGCTTATAATAAATGTAAAATATCAAACCTCTAGCTCTTGTAGTTTCCGAGAAGAAGATTTTTTAAAAAAAAATCCTATATAAGTCTATGAAAAACTGTGACCCTCGGGGCGGGGACAAATTTGACCCTAGGGTCATCATTTGAACAAACTTCGTAGAGGACCTTAAGCTGATGCTACATGTAATAAATGAGAGCTCTGTGCCATGTGGTTCCAGAGAAGAAGAATTTTTTCAGTTTTCCCTATACAAGCCTATGTAAAACTGTGACCCCCAGGGTGGGGCCAAATGTGACCCCTGGGTCACCATTTGAACAAACTTGTTAGAGGACCACAAGCTTATAGCAAATGCAAAATATTAAACCTCTGGCTCTTGCAGTTTCAGAGAAGAAGATTTTTTAAGTTTTTCCCTATACATGTCTATGTAAAACATGTGACCATTGAGGCGGGGCCAAATGTGACCCGAGGGTCACCATTTGAACAAACTTGGTAAAGGACCATAAGCTTATAGTAAATGCAAAATATCAAACCTCTGGCTCTTGTAGTTTCAGAGAAGATTTTTTTTTTTAAAAATCCTATATAAGTCTATGTAAAACTGTGACCCCCGGGGCGGGGACAAATTTGACCCCAGGGTCACCATTTGAACAAACTTAGTAGAGGACCATAGGCTGATGCTACATGTAATACATGAGAGCTCTGTGCCTTGTGGTTTCAGAGAAGAAGATTTTTTAAAGTTTTTTCCTATATGTCTATATGAAAAACATGCAAAACCTCAATATACAAACTTTGGACCCCCGGGGCACGGCCATTTTTGACCCCGGGGACTTTATTTGAACAATCTTGATAGTCTAGGCGTTGGCGATCATTTTAAAAGAAAAACTGTTGAAATCTGTCCAGCGGTTCTGGAGAAGAAGATTTTTTAAGGTTTCGACCATATATGGTAATGGCAGCCATCTTGGATGTAGCGCTGACCTAATTTTAACAAATCTAAAAAGCATTCATCTAAGGATCATCCATGTGAAGTTTGGTCAAAATTAGCCAAGCGGTTTCTGAGGAGAAGTCGTTTGAAGAAAAGTTAACGGACGGACGACGGACGACGGACGACGGACAACACACCATCCCATAAGGGCCAGTAGAGCTAAAAATATATCTAGAAAAAAATTATATCTACAATTTTAAAATGTTTTTTCAACTGTAGGTATCGGATGTAATTTTACTTCATTTCGATGTTCATGATGTAAAGGTTAATAACTGTCCGCAAATTAAAATTGACTAACGTGAACTAGTCTCCCTTGGCTGAAAATGTTTTATCACATGCTTTTAGTTTTTTGGGCAGGTCAAATTGATTCAATGGTTCGACGTAAAAGTTTAGGTATTTTAAAATGAAATTTTCCTGCGCATGCGCATTAGCGTGTGATTCCCCCGATTGTGTTTTGTTTATAATGGTATTTATATAGGTAAACGGGTTGGTTTGAGTGCATGTTAACATTTCTAAACTATTTTTTCCTCTCCAATCGTCTGATGATAGTGTGTAGTGATTTGTAAAGTGGGGTCGAAAAATATTCACAACATGGAGCGTTTTATCGATAATGACGAAATCTGGTGAATGACGATAACTGGTACACAACCAGTAAAATTAAAAATACGGTCCAGACAAGCATTTTCTATGACAGAGGTCACAGTGACCTTTTTTTGGTACGAGACACCAAGCTATCCCAAGATGTATCCACTTACCAAGTTTGGTATCTCAGTCTTATAGTATTGAAAATATGGCCAGGACAAGAATTTCGGAAGGACAGACGGACGGACGGACAGGGTGCAAACCTATAGACCCCCAGAGACCGGTGAGGGACTAATAATGTGTAATATAAAGCGCAAAGGTTGTAACACAGTCTATAGATTTTTGCTCTTCAGTAAACACCGAGAACCCGTCAAGGTTTTTTCCAGGAAAACATGGCCGCGACCACGGACTTTTTCATTTTGTCACTCGCCAATACCAGCCATCAGTTTACCTGGGTCAAAATTACTTTTGCCAAATTGGCATTTCGCCATTTGCAATTTGGTTTCGCCTATGGCGAGTGGCAAAGACAAATGAAGAGCCCAGGACATCAAGAGCAACATTCCGATAAAGATTCGTAAAAATCCATCAAGTAGTTTCAGAGGAATAGACGCCACAAGATTTTTCTATATAACTATGTCAATTATAAACAAGAGGTCAATGACCTTGAAGCTCTACTGATTGATTTTGATTTCAGGAAGTAGTCGCTACAGACTTGTTTTTTGAAAATCTATTTTTAACCGTGGCGGCAATCTTGAATTTCCGGCCGAACTGAAATTTTGCTAGGATCAATTAGACATTAAGAGCAACATTCCTGTGAAGTTTCCTGAAAATCCTTCAAGTAGTTTCAGAGGAGTAGTCGCTACAAGTTTTCATTATATAACTCTATGTAAACAAAGATGGCCGCTGGCAGCCATGTTTAACGTCAAATCAAAACGATTTTCGACAAGGACCAACATCATGTCATACTGATCATTTCAGAAAAAGTCCCATATCAATATCTCTTATAGTTTTGAAGAAGTAGTCGCTACAAACTTTTTATTTTAAATCTATTTTTAGCTGTGGCGGCCATCTTGAATTTCCGGCCGACCTGAAATTTTGCTAGGATCAACTAGACACCAAGAGCAACATTCCTGTGAAGTTTCATGAACATCCGTCAAGTAGTTTCAGAGGAGTAGTCGCTACAAGTTTTTACTATATAACTCTATGTAACCAAAGATGGCCACTGGCAGCCATGTTTTACGTCGAATCAAAATAATTTTCCACAAGGATCAACATCATGTCATGCTGATCATTTTAGAAAAAGTCCCATATCAATATCACTTATAGTTTTCAAGAAGTAGTCGCTACAAACTTATTTTTTAAAATCTATTTTTAGCTGTGACGGTCATCTTGAATTTCTGGCCGATCTGAAATTTTGCTAGGATCAATTAGACATCAAGAGCAACATTCCTGTAAAGTTTCATGACAATCCGCCAAGTAGTTTCAGAGGAGTAGTCGCTACAAGTTTTTAAAATATAACTCTATGTAAACAAAGATGGCCGCTGGCAGCCATGTTTAACGTTGAATCAAAACGATTTTTGACAAGGATCAACATCATGTCATGCTGATCATTTTAGAATAAGTCCCATATCAATATCACTTATAGTTTTCAAGAAGTAGTTGCTACAAACTTGTATTTTAAAACTCTATTTTTAGCTTTGGCGGCCATCTTGGATTTCACATCAACATGAATTTTTGCTAGGATCAACTAGACTTTATGGGCAACATTTCTGTAAAGTTTCATGAATATCCATCCAGTAGTTTCAGAGGAGTTCTCGCTACAAATAAAAGTTTACGGACAGACGGACGGACGGACGGACGGACAGACGTACGCCGCACCACAGCATAAGCTCTGCTGATCTCTGATCAGATGAGCTAAAAACAAAGAAGGCCGCAGGTGGCCAAATGATTTTCGACAAGGACCAACATAGTCATGCTGATCATTTTAGTTTAACGGTCCAATATCGGTATCACTTTTAGTTTCGGTAGTCGTTACAAACCTCGTTTAAAAATCTATTTTTAGCTTCGGTAGCCATCTTGGATTTCATATCAACCTGAATTTTTGCTTGGAGCAACTAGACCTTATTGGCAACATTCCTGTAAAGTTTCATGAAAATTCATCCTGTATTTTTAGAACAGTAGTAGCCACAAACAATTTTTACAGACAGGCAGATGGACAGACGATGCACCACGGCATAAGCTTTGCGGATCTGTGATCAGTAGAGCTAACAAGCTGGCCGCTGGCAACCAAGTCTGACATCGCATCAAAATGAATTTGTTTACAACCAACTAAATGTCAAATCATTGCCACATATTGTTTTTGAGTAGTCACCATAAAGATGTAGTGAAAATCTATTTTAAGCTGTGGCAGTCATTTTGAATTTTAGGTCAACTTCAATTTTTGCTAGGATCAACTATATAAGACCAACAATAGTCAGGTTCTTTGAGACATATTGTAATAAAGGTTAAGTTAATTGAAAAAGTTGTATAGGGAGGCATTAAATTACGTCTTCAGAAACGTCAACAAGAAGCCTGGGTATTACACACAAATTAGGTTTCTCACAGCTATTTGTAGCCAAAGTTTATTTTTTACCCTTCTACAACTTAATAAACAATTCTTAAACAACCAGGCTATAACTCTTTACAAAATATTTAACCTACGATTTAGATTTTTAAAAATAATTGACACTTTGTGTTAGACAACCAAATGCAAAATGTGACAGGTGACAACGATCTACTTTTTATTAGGTTTTTTATTTTTAGTTTTTTTTTTATTTTGAGGACAAACAAGAGGTCAATGACCCTGAAGCTCTACTGATAGGTTTTTGATAGCTAGATCAGCATTCCTGTGAAGTTTCATAAAAATGCGTCAAGTAGTTTCAGAAGAGTAGTCGCTACAAGTTTTCATTATATAACTCTATGTAAACAAAAATGTTTAACGTCAAATCAAAATAATTTTTGACAAGGATCAACATCATGTCATAATGATCATTTTAGAAAAAGTCCCATATCAATATCACTTATAGTTTTCAAGTAGTAGTCGCTACAAACTTGTATTTTGAAAATCTATTTTTAGCCATGGTGGCCATCTTGAATTTCCGGCCGACCTGAAATTTTTCTAGGATCAATTAGACATCAAGAGCAACATTCCTGTGAAGTTTCAAGAAAATCCGTCAAGTAGTTTCGCTACAAGTTTTCATTATATAACTCTATGTAAACACAAAGATGGCCGCTGGCAGCCATGTTTAACATCGAATTGAAATAATTTTTGACAAGGATCAACATCATGTCATACTGATCATTTTAGAAAAAGTCCCATATCAATATCACTTAAGAGTTTTCAAGAAGTAGTCGCTACAAACTTGTTTTTTAAAAATCTATTTTTAGATGTGGTGGCCATCTTGGATTTCACATCAAATGAATTTTTGCTAGGATCAACTAGACTTCATGGGCAACATTTCTGTAAAGTTTCATGAAAATCCATTCAGTAGTTTCAGAGGAGTAGTCGCTACAAAAAAAGTTTACAAACGGACAGACGGACGACGCACCACGTCATAAGATCAGTAGCTAAAAATCAGTATTTTTATTGCCCTTTTTTCGCATGGACGACATGCAGGATGCACATTAAGAATTTTAATCCACGTTTTGGGAGATACATGCTAGAGACTAATTTGGAGAGCGTTCCTCGGATATGCTGTTATGCTAGAAGCTACACCTTTTGGGAGATGCAAAGAGGAGGCTACTTTTGAGGGCGTCCCTTGGATATGCTGTTAGATGTACGTTGGAGGCTATTTTGGAGGGAATCCCTCTGATAAGACATCTTTTGGTGACCGTGGCTAAGATATGCCAAGTTTTGCAAGATACACACCGACTAGAAATGCAAGTAAATTGTAATGATCGAGTCAAAATAAGTGTAAAAGGCAAACCCCTAGTAGGATCACTTAGTGTGAAATGTGGTCTTAATTGGCAAGTGCCTTTTTTCCTCTGCAGGTGTATAATAATGCAAAACACAAAGATGGACATCGCACAAAAGCGATCCAGACAGGCGCTCATTCACTTAGATGTGCTTTAAAAGATGCATTAAACACATTTGTCTTTTTATGTTTTATTACTGACTGCAATTTGTTTAAAACTGCTCACACATACAAAGTTTATAGACAAAATGATCCATTTTAAAATATTAAAACAGATTCCGTTTCATTAAAATATAACTTCATTCATTGACAATAAATATCCACTTATGTTAGTTTTTATGTATATGTGGAAGATTTAAAATGTTGGATCTTCTAAATGAAACACTGAAAAATTCCCCAAAGGCCAAATTCAGTAAAATACTTCCAAATTTTTGAAAATGATTCACTGAATTTTGGCTCTTTAGAAGACTGTATAGTTTAATCCACATAGCAGAAAAAAGTAATTTTCTTTTCAACCCAATCTTTCAAATATTTTTTTTGTAGAATCTTCACCCCCCACCCACCCCCAAACCTCTCCCCCTTTATCCTCTCTCTTGAAACTGAACACCTGAAAAAGAAAAAACACTGATTGATGAATGATCCCTGTCGTATTTCCCATAAATCCAAGAAACGGTCTGATGATTGATCTATCCTTGATCCTGAAGATGTCTGTTGATCCACCATCTTGCATTTCAAATTCCAGTTGAGAAGAATTCTGTTTCTGAAGAGCTTGCGATCCTTCTAAAATTCATCCTTTGTTTACATTTTGCCGTTTCCATTTCATTGCACTGTTCGGCAAGGAGTACATGGTGTCCTAATTTGTCCGCACATCTCAATTTTAAGTTCCGATCGTCTCTACAGCGATTTTTGAGATGTTGTAATGACTTTATGAAATGAACACATGATTGTATCTACAACTTTCACAAAGGACCCAATAAGCCTACAACAAATTTGGGGTAGCTATGTACAATAACTTCAGCTGTGTGAAATCCATACCTACAAAATAGCAGAAGAAATAACATTTTATTACGTGATGTTTACAGTTTCAATGTTGAATTTCCATGCTGTGGCATTTGACTATAAACCGTTTCCTTGAAAATCCAGTAATTATGTTATATATGAAACCCTCTGCACATATTTTTGTTTTAACATACTTGTTTCGAAAATGATGAAGTCCGGTTTTCAAGTTAAATAATAATAAAACTTGCATTTACTTCTTTATAAAACAACACGATACATTCTCAGATTTTGAAAATTAAATTAAATTGGAATTTGAAAATAACTGTCCATTTTCAGTAAAGTAATGACTACTTAAATAAAAAAATACCACAGAATGGAAATGTTGCTTCTTCCTCATTGCAAGAAAATGCCAATTTCAACCTTCATGCTAGCCACAATAAATGTATTACATCTCTGTATCTCTGTTATAAGCCCTACACATGAACTGAATGTTGTTTTGCTTGTTTGAATGGTGTTTTTTGTCATTTTTAGCAAATGTTAGACCATATCTGAACGTCCCTCTTTTTTTGTGGTAGAGGCAGACCCGACTAGTTTCCCTTGGTAGAACCAGTACTGTATACCTCTCACCATTCTTAAGAATTGACATTTTCTCATTTGACATGTCAAGCTGAGATTCGAACCCGCAGCGGCGAGAGGCGATTGAGATTTAGAATAATGATCAACGGCTCATCGAAGTATTATAGGTTGCTTACAGCTGCACTAGAGAGCGAGGAAGGATACACGCGTGGAAGAATACAGAAATCGGGGAACCCGCCCTACTCTCACTAACGAATAGATTCCTATGGTTCTTTAACTTGCTCCGAGTTAACTCAAGACACACCAGACTGCCCGCTTTATGTCCACACCCGGGTCCTGATTTCAAGTACATCATACTACCTACTGGGCCATGCCAGCCAACTTTTATAATCCAATTTCTGTAGTCTGCACCAGAATTTACCATGGCAGACAGCATAAGCTTGGAAAAGACATTTTCTTACAACGAAGGATCTCTTTCACTTGTATACAAGCAGTAACAAACTAAACAAGACAATCTATGGTGTAACAACACTTCTACAATCGTATAATATAATAAAGCAAGTCGAACTTTAAATATATTCATTTTTAGTTATTTAGATTTTCAACATAAAACACAAGGTCACACTGTATGCCAGTTCACCAATTAAACCCCTCCACATTACTGGCAAAATCTGAATTTTTAAAGAAACATACAAAAATTTGATTTTTTTTACGCAAACAAGATAAAGTTAAACTAATACCGATTAAAAATTGAGGAGATAATTATAAAGATTGAAAAATATTTCAAGATTGCCATGGAAACGTGAGCAGAAACGTGAGCTTGTATCTATGTCAAAAATCATAATAACCAGTTAATGCCAGTTATTTTTCTCTTTGCAATACCATAAATTAAATTTTCCAATGCTCCAGATCAAAGTTACAACATAGGTATAAATTTAAGGCACCATAATCCAATATCTGGTTTGTGCAACAGAACCAACAGTTTACTTTTAGGAGACATGTAACATCAGATTTTCATAGAAAAGGAAGAATATAAAATGAAAATAATATTTTAGTAAGATATGAAGACAGAAAGGACAGAGGAAATACATCGATTATCAAAGCTAAAGAAAACAGTTGAGAGAAATGAAGTGTGCAAGTGTTTGCATACTGTCCAAGAGCTCTTCAATTTACACATAATTTTAAATCCATTATCAAACTACTTTTATATTTTTTTACTTTCATCTCTCATATTTAATTTCATCTTCTCCCTTTTATAAAAACACACATACATTCTCTCCCTTTATAAATATATGTTTACATGTCGAAGGTTCAACGTAAACTACTGTATCTTGTTCATGACGTATATGTAGTAACAATAATTGTACATTCATCCCTCGATGTGTTCCAACACAATTTAGTTATTTTAATAACTAGGAGCAAAAACATGTTCAGCAAAGTCAAACTAACTTTTCTTTTGCATTAAATAATTGGTATTACTATGAACATTTGTAGACAAACATATTACTTATACATGTCAGACAGAAACATAGAGCATTATATACCACATATATGCATGCGTTTGACTTACAACACACTTTCACATTCTCACTAAACTCGTCTATCTTGTGACCAAAAAACATGAACTTTTAAAGTTCATTCGAGACTCACATTCAATCAATTTTAAACAAACTGATACACTCATATTTTCCGATCACTCCGCACTTCTTTCTCTCAGTATAAGATGAGGACAAGACCTTGCACTTTTAGAGCTTCAGCCCTCTGCCCTGCGTGATTTTGCTGCCTGGCGAGGGCAACTCTGATCTCCCTCCCAATATGACAGTACATGCGTCAACGGGATATTAACCCCCTTTTCATTTTAGTTCTTTCTCTCCTTTTTTCTTCCTTTTCAGATCAATCTCACTTATGACAGAACAGAACTACATCTCACTTGACTGAATCTATGAATTTCGAACACAATTTTATTCATACGTATGTCTCAATACTATTAAGCATACAGTAACAAAATAAAATTTGAAGTATACTACTTAAAGAGCTGCTGTTTACTTTAATAACTAAAATATAACTATCGGATGTTTAAACACACAACTATAAAACAACAGACCTTTGCCCATCATGTTTAAAGAATGAGTTCACATACTGTTGGGATATTAAATATTTAACTTAATATGACATGCAATATTTCAGAAATATAGTTAACTAGAAAATGTCTATGTGATACACATCCTCTCCTTCCCGTTACTGAGAACTAATTTTTATATAGTAATCGCACCATTTATCCGTCCGTCCATCAGTCCGCAGTTCGTGTCCGGACTGTACCTTCAAAACCACTATTTTTAATTAACTTGGCACAAGTGATCACCATAACAAGACGATGTGTCACGCGCAAAACCCAGGTCCGTACCTCAAAGTTCAAGGTCACACTTGCAGTTCATAGGTCAAAAACAGGTACGCAGTTTTGTGTCTGAACCTCAACGTCACAACCCCTGCAGGGATTTTTAAATAACTTGGCAAAAGTGATTACCATAACAAGACGATGTGTCGCACGCAAAACCCAGGTCCGTATATCAAAGGTCAAGGTCACACTTGCAGTTCATAGGTCAAAAACAGGTACGCAATTTTGTGTCCAGACCGTAACGTCACTTTAAATAACTTGGCACAACTGAACAAGACCACGTGTCGTGCACAAAATCCAGGTCCATGGCTCCAAGGTCAAGGTCACACTTAGAGGTCAAAGGTCACTTCGGGGGGCATTTGTGACTAACAGTGACATTTCTTGTTTCTTTTTATTTTGAGAAGAGCTAGTCGGTCTGAAATTATACTTCCGTTGCATGTGTTTACTGCCAAATGAGCTGTAATTATTAATCCGAGCCTTCTCTTATGGGTTCAAAGCTTATTTAACAGACATTTTTTATATAGCTTTATAAAATGGAAAAGTTGTTAAGACTTTGAACACGTCAGAGAAACCAGCTCAAATTAATAATGTGCATTTTAATCTTAGGGATGTGCATAAAAATCAACCCTATTCCAGATTAGTTCAATAATGATTTGAAACATGTTTCAAGTCATTCTGCAAACGTTTCTCGAGTACAATGATACTGAACTTATAAATGAGACATGTAACTACAATAGTTGCTGGAAATATACTATTGAACAATTTTTTTTTTTTTTAATTTTCCATAAAGAACTGATGAAGATTAGCAATATTTTTAAAGAATTCAATCGATCTTCACCGATACCTTTAAACATATAAATACCAAATATTCAGACAGCAAGACTTTTTTAATTATTTATCTTTAACACAACATTCAACAAAATAAACACAATAAGAACTCCACGTACTTCCAAGTTTTCTACTATCAAATATTTGTACTGGTTCATTAAGATCTACAGGTGTCAAAAACTTTGTATATGACATATACTGCTTGAACTCACAACACATACGATCAGTACAGTGGGATTAATTATCAGTTTTAGTTTTAATCCATTACAGCAATCTAATTCCTGTTATATGTATCGTATGGCAGAAATAAGATTCGTATGCCACAACCTCATAAGCATATAAATGAAACATTCACCCGTCAATATTAATTTATACACAAGAAGTCTGTGGTAGGTCTCCCCTAACAGGGGCTAGACATAGGAACAACCACATTTGCCATGTCACATTGAGCTGTACTATCCATGATACAACTATAACCGCAGTTTGAAGCCTTTAGTACATACAGTTCCCGAGAAATTTACAAATCAAAACTGCAATGTTGATGAGGTTGCCGCCGGAAAAGTAACACCTATGTCTCATTTTTTACTTTGAAAAAGACGAGGCAGAAACGGATCGGAATTTAGCATGTACCATTATGGTCGCATATAAAAACTGCATTCTCAGGCAGTTAAGTTAAATATAGAATCTTATGCTAGTGTCGGTATGAAAAAATATGACAAGATTAATAACTTCATATATTTTACACGCCTTAGCTAGCATATAAATATTAAGGTTATTCAACGCATTTCATATAAGATTTTTTTTTCATGATACGACATCATTGGTTCCAGATGTAATTAAACTAAAACTAAGGAGTAACTAGTGACATTCCCCTTTAACCTAATACAATCGAGCCCGTATATTATTGCTGAACATTGCACCAAGTCATCAGATGTTATTACACATAAAAAATAAATAAAATATGATGTTATGAAAGCATACAATCGACATCATTGAAAATTTGACACACATTTTAGCTTGCCTATCTGAAATCACTGTCTAACATCTCCACAAAGATGCAGAATGAACTCTAAAGTATGATTTTGTACGAGGTTCATGGTAAAACTGCCAAATTATGGCAAGACAGTTCCATTTTCTACAATGGTACATTGGAAGTCATCTTATATTAACTAAAAATGTAAATGTGCGACACAGATGCCCCTGCTATTGCTACACATATTAATAAGGAAATTGTCTGTTGGGACAACATTAATTTAGTAAATTGAGACTATTCCAAGGGGCTTTACTCTGAAATTACTGAGGTGAAGGGGCTGATAATGGAACTTGGCCCAGACATTGTGCCCATATACAATTTGACCAGGTATGGAAAAGACTGAATAATTATACAAGTTAGAGCCTGGACAACAATAATTTCTTGATTTTTTACTATTCCAAGGGGCATAACTCTGGAAGGGGCTGATAATGTGACTTGGCCGATTGTGCCCACATACAATTTGACCAGGTTTGGAGAAGATTGCCTAAGAACCCAAGTTAACGAGTCCAGACAATATTTTCAACACACGGCACACATGGACATACGGACGGACAGGTGTAACACTGTATGCCCTTCCACCATTCTTCAAATGGCCAGGGCATAAACATGCCTCGGTTGTTCAATGTTCTTAAAACAAATATTATGCGCAATAACAAAATAAAAGAATTTAAAACAGAACACAATTCAGTGTGAACACATCAATTTTAGCGGGGTATAATTCCATGGATCTTGTGCACTATATATGCAACAAAAACTGGTAACTAAAGCATTTTTTATTAAAATAAATTATTTCATCACAAATTTGCATTTTATAGAATCAACACAATTTGGTGCCCACGAAAATCAACGATTTCACACTTGAATACACCTGCTATAAACATTATCATAATGATAAGACACTGTGTTTGCGAAAATGAATTTTCTACCCATTAAATATCAAAAGGTAAAAAATATCATTTAAGACTTCTGTCTGCATTTTACTAGGACCTAACTACATGTAATTCACAAGTCAAATCCTCTATGCACATATCTCTAAATACACAGAATCACAACATCTCAAACTTAGCATGCATTTTGATATTAGTAAGTATGAGCAAGGCATGTAAAAAAGGACAAGCAATGTGACTACATGTACATAAAACAGTCTCCGTCAGCCAGTACACACAGTTACTGAAACCTCTGAAAGGCAATGTGTCATTAATATTCAGTACAATACTACTGTATAAACAATATCAACAGAGATGGAACAATACAACTAGTGGTGAAACTTGAGTGTATAGGGCTCAATAAAATATAAATAAGTAAATATTGCAGTCTATATGTAAATATAGACAATAAATATAAAATATAGCAAAATCGGTATATAAATATATATCACAGGCAGTAAAGGTGAAAGACATTTGGCAAAATCATATTGCACATCAGTTGATGTCAACCATTAAATAGCACCAATTGACATCACACAAACGTTTTGACGTCAATTCCCAAATCATATAGCACCTATACACATACTACAACGATTAATAGAACTATGCAACACCGTTCATTCACATCCTAAAATACAAACACATATCACTTCTGACACTGGTTTACCAAGTCTCCATAAATGTTTTTATCCCAGTTTCACAATAGTATATATCTGCACCGCATTATTGCAGCTATTGCAGCGTAAAACTACACTTGTTTTAGGTCCTTCGTATAATTACTATATAGAACTATAAAACACCTGGTAAATATTTGTCAGGTTTTCAGACATTTCCACCACCTTCAACCATATGATCAGTATTGAACAAACCAAAGTCAATATTTCATCTGTAAGTACAACCTTACAGTCCCAGATAAGATTTTTTAGCCCATATGTCAATTTGTTAACATAAATTATACTGCACTTTTCAGTAAAAACTATTTTCTTTCTCTTTATATTGCTCATGATAGATCAGCTATGATCATCAAGGCCTGTGACATTGGACAGAAAAACATGTTATAATCATTTGTTACATTCTAAATAATTTCGTCTTTATCATGAAGAAAAAATTATGGAAGAAAAATTATGGAAAAGCTTTTACACTACAATAACACTAACTTTTGTGATTTGTTTGTGTAATATTGATTGGATAGAAAGAAAAAGAAAATTTAAATGGCCTACTAAAACTGATTTTGTGTTTCCTGTAACAAACATGTGAAATGGTCCAAATCATCACTGTTGTTTACTTCAAGATTTAATAAAACTGTTCTATTATGAAATACACCATGTAGGGACCACCTACACAAATCATCATTGCGGCATAGCACATAATTAATTTACATGCACACACATTTTTCTAATAGACTCTGCTTGCTAATTAACAATGAGCTATTTATTGCTGGGTTGCCTTGTTGGAAAAATTAATGGTGGATGACTGATGAGTTGTGGGTGATTATGAATACAGATACAATATACATTACATGTACATATTTCGGAAAAACATAAAAAAACATGTTTGTGACCAAATGTTTTAAAGGTATCAGTTAACAATGACGGGATAATAAATAAAAACATGTATTTTCCTTTTGAACCTTAATGAGTGCGAACAAAAAGAAGAAATTGATATGCACTCTTAAAAAAATATGTTTTGATAAATATCAGGCTTGACGATCGACATATGTAACAAAAACAAGAACTTTATACGTTTTCAAATTACGATTAGCAATAGAAGCTTTACGAACGTTTTAAACAATTTAAGTAAAGTATTTCAACTTCCTGAAATCTATTATTATATTTAAAATAAATAGCTAAACCTTGATACTTCCACAAATAAAAGAAAGCATTCTACCTGAAGTTAATCGGACAGATGAAAAGAGTCGCTGTACAAAAAACTATTATTATCTTAAGGAAAACAATCGGGTATTACAATACCCAAAGGAGGAACAGTAGTCTGCACCTTATATGAAAATATCTTTGACCAAATATGTTTAAGAATACAATATAATGGTAACGTATTCCTGTACATTTTAATTCATTTTTCAGATGAAAGAAGACAGAAATGTCATCGTTAAATAATAGAAGAAGCATTCTCATTCATAAACAATAGATCAAGCACTGATAAATAACAGATCACGCTAGAAGGAAAAAACAAAACTACAGTTCTGCGAAGTTTACAATGTAACATATTAACATTATAGATGTAACATTCCAACGTATAGCGGTCCTCTATAAAAATGGTTTTAATATTTATGGTATCAAAAGTTTATCTTACAAGCAACTATTTAGGTATTTTGCATACTTACACCGATACATTTACACACCCATCTATTTGTGAACATATCTGTATTTATAATAATGGTTTGTGTTAGGATTTTGTAATAAGATACAAGCATTTTATTTCGGGGACACCTTATTTAAATCTGTCGTTCAACAAACACCTTTTCTGGGATAGTTCTTCAACACAGACAACAGTTGCTTCGAAATATAAATTTCATTAACTAAACTTCAGATGAAATGTTTCAACATGAATATTGTTTTGTAAAAAATTGACTAACACAAAGACAGGCTTTTGCAATATATACACAATTTTCAAGGATTTCTAAATTTTCCTAATTTTCTACCGAGTCTCGAATATGTACATTAGAAATTAGCTTTACAAAATCATTAAATCAATCTCATCAACACATTACATTCTTGCACACACTTCAGATATATATAGCAAGAGTTATATGTTGTGTATGTGACAGGTAGATTGGCTAAAAATATGGATTAGTTCATGCTAAAATGCCAATTGAAAACAGTTAACATGGCATAATATGCGCTTTCTAAAAAATAAATGCAAGATAAAACATTTACCATTTCGCCCCATAAAGTACCCCAGTTCAGAAAGGTTGCTACAAGTTGCCCACCATACTTGACATCATCTGACAGCTGATTTACACCATTCATATATGCTTATTGCTGCTAATAAGCAGCATTTTTACTATAATTTTTTATACTTTTTTCTTACTTCAAATCAGGGGAAACGGCTTATACAACCCCACCCCCTCTTCTCCATTTCAAACCCAAGGACTCGACTTCAGATGGAAAATGTGGATGATGCAAGTGATAGCTTGAACTAATGCCACATACTGTTCCTATTTCCATCAACGTGCCCAAAAAATTTTCCCCAACTGATAGTGCCCCGAAATGCAGCCAGAATAACATGATGGTTAAAATAATCATAAGAGGTAATTTGCTATTGATTTTTTATTGAGTAGTGGTATTGTCGTATATCTGTTTTACACGTTAGAGCAGTGTGATTAGACGATATCATACTGACATATCAGGACACACTCAATAGATTGTTATATTCTTGCATACCGGATAAGGGTATCCGCGTTTTTCATGGGGAAAGTCCTATCTTCTGGGTAAAGATTAAAAGTCACGCGCATCAATAATGACGTCAATAATGTAAACAGATGCATGAGGTCATTGCGTTAAAAAAGACATGTAAAACGTTGGGTTATTGGCGACGTCAATGCACAAAATGTCAATGATATGCACGAAAAAGAATCAATCATGGGTATTCGGTTCAGATAGGGAATTCCAACCCTCGGTATAACTGTTTTAATCGGACGTCGGCAGAGCCTCGGTTCTGATAAAAACAATTATACCTCGGGTTGGAATTCCCGATCTTTACCGGATACCCATGATTCTTGACGCCAGCAGTAAGTGGATAATCTTCTCATTAAAATGCCAGAGTAGGTTCAAGTTTTTATTAAAATACAGTTATCTCCATTACTGACAACAAAAGAAACGTTGAAAATGTTACTTTAGGCATGCCAATAACCTTCATGTGAAGGGGTCACTTATTCATGTTTGGCTTTGAAAATCATGCAGGTTAACATACAGGGGCACTTATGGGGGCGAATATAGTACCACAGCAATTCCTTATGATACAAACAATTTACAGTTTTCATATTCGATCAACAATTGAGAGACATTAGCTATTCGTTTCATTCATATGAGATCCAAAATTCAATAATTCAGATGTAAAATCAATCAATAGCTATACAGCTCGACCTTTGACAGAATATAAGAACTGTAAACTGTTTTTGAACTGCACCATAATCCGTTGAATCAGATATACTTCACCAAGTTGTGGAAGATGCACATACAGGGAAACTTAAATTATAACATGAAACTTAAATCTAACTTACATGATGGTGATGATTTTTGAATGGTTAGGTGCAACTATCTCTAACATGATGTAAATGAATTTGATTTGGCTTTTTGTTTAATCAACATATAACAAAGCAACCCAGCATTTCAAGTGAAAACAAAAATATTATGGCACTAAAGTAACAAATAAACGAAACATTAAACATTGTGGCAGGAAAACTGCAGTTTGCGGCGCGGGCACCTTCTCAGCGAGACCTTGAATTTTCATTTTTGCATGAGATCTTTAAAGCTAACAGGAAGCACCAAAAACTGACACCTTGGGCTGAAAGAAATAATATAATCAGTGAGCTGTGATTTTATTTTGTTTTCTGGGGGGAAATCCCGAACTAGTTTATCCTTAAACCTAATATCAATATACATTCATACTATCAAACTATCGATATTCAATCTACTTACCTTCTGTGGCAGAAAGCTCTTTCTTTGATCTCTTAATCTAACTCTAGCAGTTAAAATCAAAACACAAATCAACAAAAGGTGGTCAACATTTATATCATACTAAATTGGTCACTGTGCATTTAAAATATCCAGCAAAACAATATTTGTGTATATGTATATTAGTGAACAAAAGTACTGGCAGTCTTCATCATGACGATGTTTTGGTGGTACTTACAGAATGATATCCATGGCAACTAATGACGACTACTTCTACTGCTGTATTCCCGCTCCCTTTCCCTTTCTCTTTCTCGGTCAGTGTCTCTACTCCTCTCACCACTCCTCTCACCACTCCTTTCGCCACTTCGCTCTGCTGTTCGACTACTTTCTGATCTGTGGCGCTCCTCATACTCGCGGCGACTGTCACGGTCCCGACTTCTCTCACGGTATTCTCGTTCGCGGCTTTTGGATCTGTGGCGGCTTCTCTTTTCACGACCATCCCTATCACGGTCTCGTGAACGTGATCTTCGATCTCTAGAACTACTACTGGCAGCCCTGAATAAAATATATTTTTTATATTCATAAAATATTTAAATAATGCAACATTCAAACAAACTACAAGCCGACAGTTTGTCAGGAATACCGCATTATCATTTGATGATTTTTTATTGATTTTTTTATCAGTTTGACAATTCAAAAACAGAAACCAGACCCAATTGGAGTGGTAGCAAGTGACTCGACAGACAAAGCAGTGGTAGCAAGCCAGGGTTCCCACCCTTATTGGAAGGCCAAATTCAAGGACTTTTCAAGGACTTTCAAGGACCTTTTTTGAAGTATGGATGTTGACTGTTGTTTTGGGATGAACAGCAAAAATCCAGAATTTAAGGACTTTCAAGTACCTTATCAGATTTTCAAGCACTTTCCAGGCCTTGATTTTTTTCTCTCCAAATTCAAATACTTTCAAGGATTTCAAGGACCCGTGGGAACCCTGGCAAGCGACTCGACGGACAAAGCAGTGGTAGCAAGTGACTTGACGGACAAAGCAGTGGTATCAAGTGACTTGACGGACAAAGAAGTGGTAGCAAGTGACTTGACGGACAAAGAAGTGGTAGCAAGTGACTTGACGGACAAAGAAGTGGTAGCATGTGACTTGACGGACAAAGAAGTGGTAGCAAGTGACTTGACGGACAAGCAGTGGTAGCAAGTGACTTGACGGACATGAAGTGGTAGCAAGTGACTCGACGGACAAAGCAGTGGTAGCAAATGACTTGACGGACAAAGCAGTGATAGTAATTGACTGGACGGACAAAGCAGCGGTAGCATGTGACTTGACGGACAAAGCAGTGCAGGGCCCGCACTGTGATGTGCAAACAGCGCCAAATAAGCAAGAAAATAAAATAAGGCCCAAGAAAAAAGAATTTTGCGAAAATGACTTGCGCAAAAAAATCTAAATCGTATTTTCCCTTTTTTTCAATGGCTCAAGCGTTATCGGTCTAGATAAAGACTGGAACAGCGCTTTTACTATTGGGGAAACTAACAGTGAGTGAAAAATCGATACACCGTGACCGGAATAAACAAGAAACGACTAGCAAGTTTTGACAGCTTAGTGGTGCAATTTAACAATCAGCTGTTAGATTGAATTACATGAATACGTTTATGATGGCTAATTACTCAAACACTCGATTGATTGATTGATTGATATCTGCGAACAACTTGTGCAAATACCGCTATGTATAACATGATCGGCGATCCCTAATTAAATTGAATTGAATATTGTTTAACGGCTCATCAACACAGTATAGGTTATTTAGAGCCGCCCCAGAGAGAGGGGAAGGATACATAGGAATCCCTAATTAAAGAACTTTACTTCAAACAATACCTGGTGAAGCTAAAGCTTCATCTTTAACTTACCATAGTTTTTTGATTAGTTAGCAGGCTTCTATTACTCCAAATGTTTTACAATTTATATACCACGTTTAAAGTAGATATAAAAGTCGAAAAATTGTTACAGGAAATGTAACATTCAAGGACCTTTTTTTTTGTAGCATGTGCTTCAAATTGCTAAATGTTTAGAGATGTTCCAACATGCTTTCTACTATAGAACTAAACACTGACTGTAACTACAAGTTCCATTTTGAACTTTAGTTTGTTTTAGGTAGAAAGCATGTTTATAGTAACTCCAAGAAATTGATGATTTCAAGTCGAAAACCATGTGAACTTAAACTTCACGAAACGGGTTTGTGCCATAAAGACAATTTTGGCTCCAATGTTTTCAATTTGGCTCTAATTTTTTCATTTAGCGGAAGTAGTTGCGCAAAGAAAAAATAATCCAGTGCAAGGCCTGCAGTGGTAGTAATCGACTCGACGGACAAAGCAGTGGTAGTAATCGACTCGACGGACAAAGCAGTGGTAGTAATCGATGGACACTAGCTCAGTGTTCCGCAGATATTTCCCGGTTACCAGGATGACAAAACAAGTGTGTAACATATGCAAATGAAACAAAATGTTTGGTAGAAAGCTTACTTTGATCCGTATGATTTCTCCTCTATTCCATGGAGAGTATCCTGCAGAGAGCTTATGAGAATTTTACATCTGTCATCACTGGCAATCTTCGACTGTTTGATCAGTGACACTGCAGTCACAAGAGTCTCTATCGCACTTGCAAAGTCACCTGTAAGTGAGGCATTCATGGTTTGTAACAAATATGACTTAAAATGGGAAGACTTATCCAAAGTCATCTAGAGTTTCGTGGCCGGGATGGTAAATGAATTGGATTTTAAAGTCGCACCAACACCTAGGTCATATGGCAACTTTCCAGGAGACCACAGGTGCCCCTTCAAGCAATTTTCGTGCAAGGACAGCCATGATGGTAAAGACGCTGCGTTTGAAACATTTTCGCCACTGCAGGTTTAAATTCCACTTGGAGCTCGACTTTTGAGAAAGTGTCCATTCTTATGGATGCAGGAGGTATACAGTACTGGTTCTACCCAGGTAAAAGTGGGTTGTCTGCCTCAACCAGGAAAAAATATTGTTTTTCTCACATAACCCAAATTAAAATTTGTGTAATTACGTATGTACTTAAGTATGAACTAGAGTTAAAACAAATTTGATAGAACAATTCACAGTTCATATTAGGATTTGAATAGCATTAGCCAATCAAACAATCCCTTACTTTCATTACCACTAACTTTCAACAGTCCTCTTATCATTTATACACAATTTGAACATAATTAGCCAATTATACCATCCCTCGAAACTTGGCATTTATACTTTGAACAAAATTAGCAAATTTTACTTCTCTTAACAGTTTAGAAAATTTCATATACAAAAACTTGTTAAGAACATGATATGGCACTACAAGTTTACATACCAGCACTAGCATCTTGTACAGCACGTGATATGGCACTGCTGGAGACAGTTTTGTTTCTCTGAAATATCTCCTCAAACTCCTGCTCATTAAGCTGTGGTGCAGGAGGCTCGTGCCTAAAATAATACATGAATTAACTTTAAACTGGAGGCTCTTGTCCACCTTAATCAACATGCCTACAATAACTCAGTTTCATCTGCACTACACTTTTGTAAACACTATGCTTGCAATATGAACTTACCTGTTTATAAGGCTTACTATCGAGACAAGAAAAAATATAACCAACATAACCCTTAGAGGGGTTATGAAACGTTCTATACATTCTATGCACTTATGGAAAATATGGTTGCTTTGTTAAAACAATTTTCTTGAAAAATATGCTATGTACCATTCAACATATTTAACTCCAAAACAAGTTGTTAGTGAACACTACATTGCTACTCAGTTTCTGCAACTTTAATGTAGCCTTTATATTCATTAATAATCTCATACCTTGGTTTAGGTTCATATACTGGAGGTCTGTAGGGATCTGCAGAGGGGTATGAAACTGGAGGTGGACGTCCATACGGGTCTGTGGTAGGAACTGCATGGGACACCTGCAATGTAGGAAACAGCCCAAGTTTCAATTAATAGTAATCCACAAATCAAAACTTAAGGGCTTATCAAATTTAGAATGAATAAACTGCTGTTTAAGGATATGTTCAAATACACAGCCCCTCTGGTTTACGTTCACTTCTGACGGACGAGACAGAGGGACATGTCTTCTCTTCTCTAAGGAACTGACTGGTGGCATTGAGGCTCAAACCCCTGAGTACTGGATGCATTCAAAGATGAAAATGCAATCCACTGAGCCAATGCGGCAGTCTGCACAGTTGGCATCTCTGATAGCAGTTGGGAGTTTCTTCACTTGTTGAAGGTCGCAGTACTCAAAAAAATGTCCTGTTTGTTGGTTAGGTGTTTGTTATATACTTACAGGAGGTTGTAGTACAGCACTATGTTGTGGGGGGAAAAACGCTGGATTTACATGTGGTGCTGGCGGTACGGCCCCAGGGTGTGGATGGCCCATTTGTGGTACACCGAGAGGGGGCTGTTGGAGTGGCATTCCTGGAAACAGAATATTGTAATCGCTCAGTAGAAGAGCATCACACACTTCATGGTCAAAGCAAACGGACGGCTCCCTAGAACCTATAACCACAGTATGCATCCAAAACTTCCACTATGTCTATCCCCTCATTATGGACAAAAATGCAGCTGCAAAAAAAAAACATCTGTCTCATCAAAATTAAGCCTTAATCTCAATCACACATCAGTGCTCGAAAAGTAGGATAGCCCGACGCCCGGGGCTCCTCGAAATCCATTCCGGGCCTGTCTCATTTTGCAGACAAGGAGCCCGTCGGGCCTGTATAAAAAAAAAACAAGAGGCCCAAGAGGGCCTGTGGACGCTCTACTGGCTCAAGATAAAGTTTATGTATAAGGGGCCATAAGTCTTTCAAAAATCATTCAACCAGAACATGGCAATGAAAGGTGCAACTAGGCTTAATACTGATCATTCTCGCCAAGATTCGCTGAAATCTGGCAAAAAGTTCAGAAGAGACTAATCTGGACAAAGTTTGTGTAGTAAAACATTTAAAGGTTACAACTCTGCCAAAAATCATTCAACCGAAATATGGCAATGATATGCACAACTATGCTTGATACTGACCATCCTTGTCAAGTTTCGTCTATATCCAGCCAGGGGTTCAGGAGAACTAGCCCGGAAAAAAATTGTGGTATCAAAATCCTTTAAAGGACCATAACTCTGCCAAATATCTGTAAACCGGAACGTGACAATGACATGCACAACTAGGCTTGGTGCTGATCATCCCTGCAAAGTTTCATTGAAATCTGGCGAGGGGTTTAGGAGAAGTAGATCAGACAAAGTTTGTGTATTAAAACCTTTAAAGGGCCATAATTCTGCCAAAAAAATCATTTAACTGGAATACGCCAATGATTTGCACAACTAGACATGGAATTGATCATCCCTAAAAAGCTTCGTTTAAATCCGGCCAGAGGTTCAGGTGAACTAGTCAGAACAAAGTTTGTGTATTAAAACCTTTAAAGGACTATAACTCTGTCAAAATCATTCAACTGGAACACAGTGACTATGTACAACTAGGCTTGGTACTGATCATCCCTGCAAAGTTTCAATGAAATCCGGCCAAATGAAGGCCCTTTCGTCTTAATGAGGCCAAGATATAGCATATTTCAGAAAATCAAGGGCCATGACTCCGATGTAAATGGTCCAATCTGGATTAACAATCTGGTAAAGTTTCTTAAAGATCTGATGAAAGATGAAGGCCCTATCGTCTTAACGAGGCAAAATATAGCATTTTTAACTAAATCAAGGGCCATAACTCCACTGTTACTGGTCCGATCTGGCTGGTTTTCAAACTTGATCGAGCTTTCATTGATATGAACAATCTCGTAAAGTTTCATACAGATCGCATGAAAAATGAAGGCCCTATCATCTTAACGAGGCAAAATATAGCATTTTTAACTAAATCAAGGGCCATAACTCATCTGTTACTGGTCCGATCTGGCTGGTTTTCGAAATGTCTGAGCTGTCATTGATATAAACAATCAGGTAAAGTGTTGTAAAGATCAGATGACAGATGAAGGCCCTATCAAATTAACGAGGCAAAATATAGCATTTTTTAACTAAATCAAGGGGCCATAACTCCGCTATTACTGGTCCGATCTGGCTGGTCTTCGAAATTGTTCGAGCTTTCATTTATATAAACAATCTGGTAAAGTTTGGTAAAGATCGAATGAAAGATAAAGGCCCTATCGACTTAACGAGTCAAAATACAGCATTTTTAACTAAATCAAGGGTCATAACTCCACTGTCAATGGTCCAATCTAGCTGGTCGTCGAAGTTGTCCGAGCTTTCATTTATTTAAACAATCTGGTAAAGTTTGGTAAAGATTGGATGAAAGAAGAAGACCCTATTGTCTTAATGAGGCAAAATATAGCATTTTTAACTAAATCAAGGGCAATAACTCTGCTGTTAATGGTCCGATCTAGCTGGTTTTCGAACTTGTCCGAGCTTTCATTGATATTAACAATCTGTGCAAGTTTGATAAAGATCAAATAATAAATAAAGGTGCTAAAGTGTGCACAAGGCTTAATATAGCTTTTTTCAGCAAAATAAGGGCCATAACTCCGGTGAAATTATTTCGATCTTGCCGGTTTTCAAACTTGTCCGAGCTTTCATTGATATAAAGACACTGGCAAAGTTAAGTAAAGGCCCGATTAATATTGAAGGCCCTAGAGTGTTCACAAGGCAGAAAATAGCATTTTTCAGGGGAAAAAAAGGGCCAGAACTCCGGTGTTACTGATCCGATTTAGCTGGTTTTCGAACTTATTTGAGCTTTCATTGATATTAACAATCTGTGCAAGTTTTGTAAAGATCAAATAATAAATGAATGTGCTAGAGTGTTCACAAGGCAGAATATGGCATTTTTCAGAAAAAACAAGGGCCATAACTCTGGTGTTACTGACCCAATTTAGCTGATTTTCGAACTTATCCAAGCTGTCATTGGTATTAACAATCTGTGCAAGTTTGGTAACGATCAAGTAATAAATGAAGGTGTTAGAGCGTTCACAAGGCAGAAAATAGTAATTTTCAGAAAAAACAAGGGCCATAACTCTGGTGTTACTGATCCGATTTGGCTGGTTTTCGAACTTGTCTGAGCTTTCATTGATATTAACAATCTGTGCAAGCTTGGTAAAGATCAAATAATAAATGAAGGTGCTAGAGTGTTCACAAGGCTTAATATGGCAATTTCAGCAAAACAAGGGCCATAACTCCGGTGAAATTTATCGGATCCGGCTGGTTTTCGAACTTTCATTGATATAAAGACACTAGCAAAGTTTCGTAAAGATTTGATTAATAATGAAGGCCCTAGAGTGTTCACAAGCAAAAGTTAACAGACGGACGATGGCCGGCCGGACGGACGGCGGACAACTCGCCATCCCATAAGCTCTGCTGGCCTTGCCAGTGGAGCTAAAAATCCCAAAATAAATTCTACTTGATCTCAAGATCCTCAAGACAAAATACTCCCATGTGTATTGTGAACTGTGAAAACACCTGTAATAAACCAATTAAAATGTGTTATACACACATTGAAACAATAAGAAGTTTGAATATTTTGCCTGGCTTCGTGTCGGCAGTTTGTCACAACTGTGATCGACAATTATTGATATAAAACTACATTATCCTGCTATTAAGGTTGTGTTTTCTTTCCTCTTTGGTAAGAAATACAATTTTTGGCATTCAAAACACATTAATGCATGAAAAAAGTTCGTAATTGATGGTATTTCAATTGAATGTTTGTGGAATTTTCGGGCCGTCAAAGTACGGTTTCATAGTACATAATTTCGGATTTTTTTACATAATCGAATAAGAAAAACTGTCCTTTACAAATACATGCTGGTAGGAAAGAAAGAAGATATATAGATGTATAAATACAGATATAAAGTATATTTCTATTCATTATTTAAGGTGTAAGCCTACTTTTAAATGAATTCTAGTCTAGGCTCCTAATTCTTTAACTTGGAGAAAGTGGTGACAAAAAGAAAAATATAGCTTGAGGAGGCCCTGATAGTCTAATAAAACATGATTAAATTAGCTCCAAATTCGACTCCAGATTCACCAAGTCGGCTCCGATTATTATCGTTTAGCAGAAGTGCTATAGTGCTCTCCTTTGCATCGGCCTCTCGGTTATAAATTACTATGTAATATTCTATTTTAACGTATTTGAACAAATGTGTACTATAAAAGTGAACAAAGACACATTTCCAATAAGAAAAAATATATTGGACTTTTCCATTTTAAATCGGGGTCTTTCCATTTTAAATCAGGGCATCCATTTTCAGAAGCAACAAGCCCTGGGCCTGTCTCTTAAAATAATTTTTTGTGAGCACTGCACATTTTATTAATTTTTCTGAAAACTCGCTCAAAAAATCTATTGAAATGTAAAATATTACTATCTTCTTTTTTTCCCCAACACTGTGAGTTCTCCATAGATCAACTCCAGACACTGCAGAAAGGTTGTCTAAAACAGGTTTCAATAGTTTAAATGCAAACACATGCAGTATTTCCTGAAACTGGTAAAAAATCTTGAAGTATTATTCAGAATTTCTTAATTGGATATCAGTCTACTGTGCATTTCTCAGTGTTCCACGGCTGAATATTATGCCAGATTTCATAAAATGAATCAAGTTGGTGAAATGCACAGTGTGGAATATTATTAAAGCTACTTGCTTGATGGAGGAAATCCACCTGAAAACAAAGAAAACTTTGCAAATAAATAAAACATAGTTACTTACACTTTCTAGGCTTTAATATATGTACTTGCCAAGTCGATATCCCTAAAAGTTTATATAACTCTTTATGTGAGTACTGCTGATTTCATTGGCTTATTGGTAGAGCCTTCATCTCTCATCCGGAAAGTTGTGGGTTCGATTCCTGACTGGGTAACAGTGCTTCATAAAAAGTGTACTAGTAGCTCTCTTGCTTGGCGTGCATCATATAAAGGGTAATGCCAGGACTGATCAGTCTGGCGTCGGTATAAAGTGACTGAGCAGCTATCCTGTCAAGTGTCTACAACGTGGTATTCCAGTGTGGTAGCACTACACAGCTGAGTATTCAGCTCACTGCTACAAGTAGACACTGTCATGATGCGACTGAGAGACTGTTCGAAATCATATAAATAGTTACAATTCAGGTAATTGCACCACCACAAATGTTTCCAAACACAACTTATAATATGAAAATGTGTTTATAACCAACCTGGCATGTTAGGGGCTGGCCCTCGGATGCCTGGGGGCGGGACTGGTTGAGGAGGCATAGGTCCTCTTGGAGGACCTCCTGGATATGGTGCTAAAAAAAAGTGCACAAAGCCAAAATATATAGGAATAGACATACATCTGTATTTTAACTAGAAATGTGTCCATAGGACAAGGATGCCCCCACTGAAAACAATGCCCCCACTGAAAACAATCAGCGTAATATTTGACGGAAAATGGGCCATAACTCAGGTAATACACGGTCTATTTTTGATGGCTAACACTATATGCTCCCTCACATTCAGTGGTGGGGGTATACAAATTGTTATACTTTAATGTAAATTTTTTAAAACTCTACCGCTATCACCACAATTTTGATAAGCATGTTCTAAATTGATTACACAAAATATTCCAATACAAGTGTGACATTGTACTGGTATATGCCATACAGCTATGTTTATAATTCAAACGTCAGTATTACCTAGAAGGTGTATTATCAAAGTTAATTGATGCAGTAACAATGTTATCAAGTTCTAATACCTTAAAAAAAAATTTTTTTATACGATACGTCCGGTTGTGATTAAACGGACCACAGGTTTATTTCAACATTTATAAACTTAAATAAAGAAAACCGGAAAATGTGTGTATGTTGTTTTACGTCATTTTCAACACGTGCAAGGTTATATATAACGGTCTATTTTTTGTGGTGGAGGCAGACCACTCACTTTTCCTGGGTAGAACCAGTACTGTACACCTCCCGCCATCCGTAAGAATTGACAATTCCTCACTTAAAAGTCGATCTCCCAGTGGGATTCGAACCCGCAGCGGTGAGAGGCGAAGCTTTACAACGCAATGTCGTTAACCATTCGGTCACGGAGACGCTATGAAAAAGAACAACAAGAGGTCAATGACCTTGAAGCTCTACTGATTGATTTTGATTTCAGGAAGTAGTCGCTACAGACTTGTTTTTTGAAAATCTATTTTTAACCGTGGCGGCCATCTTGAATTTCCGGCCGACCTGAAATTTTGCTAAGATCAATAAGACATTAAGAGCAACATTCCTGTGAAGTTTCATGAAAATCCGTCAGGTAGTTTCAAAGAAGTAGTCGCTACAAGTTTTCATTATATAACTCTATGTAAACAAAGCAGCCATGTTTAAGGTCAAATCAAAACGATTTTCGACAAGGCCCAACATCATGTCATACTGATCATTTTAGAAAAAGTCCCATATCAATATCTCTTATTGTTTTGAAGAAGTAGTCGCTACAAACTTATTTATTTTAAATCTATTTTTAGCTGTGGCGGCCATCTTGAATTTCCGGCCGACCTGAAATTTTTCAAGGATCAACTAGACATCAAGTGCAACATTCCTGTGAAGTTTCATGAACATCCGTCAAGTAGTTTCAGAGGAGTAGTCGCTACAAGTTTTTACTATATAACTCTATGTAACCAAAGATGGCCACTGGCAGCCATGTTTAACGTCGAATCAAAATAATTTTCCACAAGGATCTACATCATGTCATGCTGATCGTTTTAGAAAAAGTCCCATATCAATATCACTTATAGTTTTCAAGAAGTAGTCGCTACAAACTTATTTTTTAAAAATCTATTTTTAGCTGTGACGGCCATCTTGAATTTCCGGCCGACCTGAAATTTTGATAGGATCAATAAGACATCAAGAGCAACATTCCTGTAAAGTTTCATGACAATCCGCCAAGTAGTTTCAGAGGAGTAGTCGCTACAAGTTTTTACTATATAACTCTATGTAAACAAAAATGGCCGCTGGCAGCCATGTTTAACGTTGAATCAAAACGATTTTTGACTAGGATCAACATCATGTAATGCTGATCATTTTAGAAAAAGTCCCATATCAATATCACTTATAGTTTTCAAGAAGTAGTCGCTACAAACTTATTTTTTAAAAATCTATTTTTAGCTGTGACGGCCATCTTGAATTTTCGGCCGACCTGAAATTTTTCTAGGATCAATTAGACATCAAGAGCAACATTCCTGTAAAGTTTCATGACAATCCGCCAAGTAGTTTCAGAGAAGTAGTCGCTACAAGTTTTTACTATATAACTCTATGTAAACAAAGATGGCCGCTGGCAGCCATGTTTAACGTTGAATCAAAACGATTTTTGACTAGGATCAACATCATGTCATGCTGATCATTTTAGAAAAAGTCCCATATCAATATCACTTATAGTTTTCAAGAAGAAGTCGCTACAAACTTGTATTTTAAAACTCTATTTTTAGCTTTGGCGGCCATCTTGGATTTCACATCAACATGAATTTTTGCTAGGATCAACTAGACTTTATGGGCAACATTTCTGTAAAGTTTCATGAATATCCATCCAGTAGTTTCAGCTGTGAAGTCGCTACAAATAAAAGTTTACGGACAGACAGACGGACAGACGACGGATGCCGCACCACGGCATAAGCTCCGCTGATCTCTGATCAGTTGAGCTAAAAACTGATGAACCAGTTGGTGTTAAACTCTTGCATAACTTAGTTAATACAATCCATGAAAAGCAATGTAGAGAATGTTAGAGTTGTGACTAACCTTGCATATTGGGAACTGGCCCTCGGATACCAGGGGGCGGGACAGGCTGTGGAGGAGGTGGTCCTCTCTGAGGGTAAGGAGCTAAAATAAATATATATAAACACATGTACTTATACAGTCAACATAAATATACAAGTTATACAGACTTCTATTTGAATTGGCAAACACTATCTGTAATGTTGAGTACAGAGCACTATTGTTCATTGACGCAACTACTGATGTGCCATACAGCATGCAAAACATTAGGGTGAACAGATATTTTTTGATTGCGAGGCTTTTTTATAATGATTTTAGTCAATATGATATAAATGTTCTGCTGTTTTAATATTTTAATTTTCAATTGATGTCTTTTCGTCATAATTCTTATACCAATTTAACAAACATGAAGAATTTCTGAAATACTTTCTGCAGTTTTTCAGTATTTATTCCAGCCAGTGCTTAATAAATACCCATTTAACCTTTAATGACTTAAGTAAATTGAGTCATTTAGAATGAACACTATGTTTGTCTTTATTGAACTAGAACTTTACCATAGCCGCATTTATTTTATACAATCGAAACAGTAAACACCTCATTTACCTTTATCTTATACACAGGTGGGGCAAGGATTAACAACCATGTTTATCATCTCAAATCCATATACCTCATACATAGGTCAGACAATGATAAACCAAGAGTTTCTGTTCCAATCCATATACCTTTATCTTATACACAGGTGGGACAAGGATTAACAACTTATCATCATCTCAAATCCATACACCTGTAACTTATACAAACATCACTATACAGGTGGGATGACAAGGGATTTGAAACCTTTCTTTCAAATACACAAACATAGAGACACGAAGGTTTACATTTTAAACAAAACATATAACATGCACATGGAATACCAGAAAATCAACCACCATCAACACATATAACCTTATTCCACTAAAGGCTGGGTAACATAAAATGCTTACTCCCTGGTGGTAGTGGTTGTTCATACACATGTACAACCAGTTCTAGAAATTGTGTTCACATGCAAAAACAAATGAACAAATTAAAATATGGACTTTATAAACGGGATATAAAACAACAAACAAACCCCAATGTATGCTTTCAAACTTAATGTTTCTGCTTTTAAATGAACAACAGCTTACGAATCTGCCATTCTTCCAAGTATGCACTTTCTGAATGTTATATAAGCAATGATATTTGACCTGCCTTTTCTACCCTGAACAGATAATGATAACACATGATGATTTTTCTCCGTGCAACATGCATAATGTTGATTTGTAGTTTCTTCAGGATTCAATTACGGGGTCAAAATGTGGGGTAGAATGTGGGTTAGTTCTAAGTTTTTAAAAATAATAACCTTTTTCAATGTATAATAAAACAAGAGGTGACCTTGAATCTCTACTGATACTATTTTGACAGCTAGATCAATATTCTTGCGAAATTTATGAAAATCTGTCAAGTTGTTTTAGAGGAGTAGAAGTTTTTACTATATAACTCTGTGTAAACAAAGATGGCCATGACAGCCATGATTAATGTTGAATCAAAATAATTTTCAACAGGGACCAACCCAATGTCATGCTGATCACTTTAGAAAAAGTCCCATATCAAATATCACTTACAGTTTCCAAGTAGTCGCTACACATTTGTTTTTTAAAAAAATCTATTGTTAGCCGTGGTGGCCATATTGAATTTCCAGCTGACCTGAAATTTTGTTAGGATCAACTAGATATCAAGAGCAACATTCCTGTGAAGTTTTATGTAAATCCATAAAGTAGTTTCATAGGAGAAGTCGCTACAAGCTTTTACTATGTAACTCTATGTAAACAATGATGGCCGCTGCAGCCATGTTTAACGTTGAATCAAAAATGATTTTCGAAAATGACCAACCTCATGTCATGCTGATCGTTTTAGAAAAAGTCCCATATCAATCACTTATAGTTTTCAGGAAGTAGTCGCAACAAATTTGATTTTTTAAATCTGTTTTTAGCTGTGGTAGCCATCTTGAATTTCCAGCCTGACTGAAATTTTGCTAGGATCAATTAGACATCAGGAGCAACATTCCTGTGAAGTTTTATGAAAATCCGTCAGGGAGTCACAGAGGAGTAGTCGCTACAAATCTTTATTATATAACTTTATGTAAACAAAGATGGTGAATGGTGGCCATTTTAATGTTGAATCAAAATAATTTTTGACAACGATCACAATATCACATAGTTTTCAAGAAGTAGTCGCTAAAAACTTGTTTTTTAGAAATCTATTTTTTTAGCTGTGGCGGCCATCTTGAATTTCTGGCCAACCTGAATTTTTGCTAGGATAAACTAGACATTAAGAGAAACATTCCTGTGTCGTTTCATGAAATTCCATCAAGTATTTTAGAGGAGCAGTCACCACAAGTTTTTCCTATATAAGTATGTAAACAAAGATGGCGACTGGCAGCCATGTTTGACATCCAATCAAAATGAACTTTGGTTAGGACCAACTACATGTCGTGCCAGTCATTTTGGTAAAGGTTCAAAATCAATATCTCTTATGGGTTTTCAGAAGTAGTCGCCACAAAATCGCATTTTTAAAATCTGTTTTTAGCCCTGTCGACCATCTTGAATTTCCGGTCATCCTGAATTTTTGCTAGGGATCAACTAGACATCAAGAGGAACATTCTGTGAAGTTTCATGAAAATCCGTCAAGTAGTTTCAGAGGAGTAGTTGCCACAAGTTTTTCCTATGTAACTCTATGTAAACAAAGATAGCTGCTGGCAGCCATATTAGACATGCAATCAAAATGAACTTTGGTTAGGACCAACTGCATGTCGTGCCAGTTATTTTGGTCAAGGTTTCAAATCAATATCACTTATGGTTTTTGAGAAGTAGTCGCCACAAATCGCATTATTAAAATCTTTTTTAGCAGTGGTGACCATCTTGAATTTCTGGCCGACCTGAATTTTTGCTATGATCATCTAGACATCGAGAGCAACATTCCTGTGAAGTTTCATGAAAATCCGTCAAGTAGTGTTTCAGAGGAGTAGTCGCCACAAAAAAGTTTACAGACGGACGGACGCTGCACCACGGCATAAGCTCTGCTGATCTTTGATTCTGCTGATCTTTAATCAGTAGAGCCAAAAATTGTGTACACTGTTTTTATAATGTATGGAGTTAAATAAAAGGAAACATGATTCTAAAAAATATATTTTCACCAAAACAGTAGGCCTAGGCCTTTTCCAAACTTTCTCAAAAGAAAGGTCCTGTAGGCTACATCAGGCTTTTGTCAGGGTCTAGATAAAGCTATTGACAAAAATATAATACGGTAAAATACAATTTTTATTACTGAACAAATTGATAAATATGACATTTACCATGAACTATTTATAAAACTTAGTGCAAGATTACAGAACATTTATTTCGCAATGTTACAAGCTTCAAATAAAAGATACATAAATATTTTCTTCTGTAAAACAAGCAAGCACAAAGCATTCAGTGTTGTCAAAAAATGTTCATTCTATTAAAGCATGTTAAAAGAATTATATAAGCTTTTGTTAATGACAAGCTGTGTTCTTATTTGTCCACGCATAAATTAAAAGCTTAAACAGAAAAAATACTGACATGCACCATGCAAACAGAAACAAACTAGACGGGGTTGTTTTTGTAACAAAAACATACGTCTCCCACCACACTCTCTGTGTAATGCATATGTACCAACTCACTGAAAGTTGTGCTCTGCGTGTCGTCTCCATATGGTGAACCTTTGTGCCAAGTTATTTCAAAATCCCTAAAGCGGTTCAAGAGATATGGAGCGGACAAGACTTGTGACGGACAGACATCCAAGCTAAAAACAATATGGCCTCTCCCAGTGTTATCCTTAATTTTAGAAAGTGCTTACTTTCTCGTTCAGTAATGTCAGGCACATGCCATTAAAAGCATAAAATTAACTTGTTAGAATAATTATGTAGATATAACCGATACATATTGCCATCTCAAATGCTTGCTAAGACTATGATTTTATTATATATGAACCACTGGAAATTATGCATTTACTTCACTATGACGAGAACATGATGAACATTGAATATATAAAGGATCTTATACCCGTTTAATATAGAATTTATTAAATGAGTTCGATAAAAGTATATGATGCGAGGCTAGCATTATATCAATTTATCCAACGAGTTAAACAATGCAATATTAAATAGGCATGAACGTCAGATTCTATTTATCATGTAACTCCAAACAAAGCCTCATAAGGTACAGTTTATATTGTAGCTCCCTTGTATGTTTGTATGACGTATGTTTGCATGATGACGTATGTTTGCATGATGACGTATGCCGACTCGGTCTCTCTGTACGCAACTGAATAACCTGGTTGATTTCCGTAATCTGGTATTTTAAACGGTTACGAAAATCGACGAAGCCATAATCCGGTATTTTAAACGGTTACGGAAATCGACGAAGCCATAATCCGGTATTTTAAATGGTAAACGGAAATCAACCAGGCAATCCCAATGCACTCAGCTGCACGAAAAGGTACCGAACGACGAATCGGCTTTCATTACACTCCCACACCGCAAGTTATGTTATAAATCATGTTTCTTTTGTCAATCAAGCTTGCATTCAGTATTTTAGTGGTAAAACACACAGAACGTTGGATGCAGGTCAGGTCAATGATCATGTTAATCAAAATGCGCGTGTAAAGTACGCACTTTTTGTTTCATAGTAATCGCATTAATTTCCAGTAGTGTACTTACATCCCTATCTACATTTCAACCAAAAAAAAAGGCTTGTTTTTGGCCAATACCATTCTCCTTAACCCAGTCTGATGCAAGCATTTCTGTATATTTTTGATACTCATTTCCAGAACTTACCCCCAGGGGGTGGTGGTTCAAGCGATGATTATCTAAATGTCAAAGTTGAAAGTTCAGAAGGCTACATATTCTTGTTTAAGTGAAATTAGGCAAGGATTCCCTTCATGTATGTATTGCAGTTTAATTAGAAAATTTGATCTTGGGAAATGAAGTCTCCCTGACCAGTTTGGATAGAAGACAGCAGCATTGAAGTAGTGTTTTAGCAACAGAAAGCTTATTTAATTTGACGATACAGTACGATATATTTTTAATTAAAGTAAAAGATTTCAATACCGAGCATAAATATACAAAGTAGGTCAAGATCAGTAATGGGGATCTACTTTTGCTAAGAACGTTTGTTTGTTTGTATGGTGTTTTATGTCGTTTTCAACACATGTAAGGTTATATATGACGGTCAACTTTTTTGTGGTGGAGGCAGACCACCCACTTTACCTGGGTAGAACCAGTACTGTACACCTCCCGTTATCCGTAAGAATCGACACTTCCTCACATAAGTCGAACTCACAGTGAGATTCGATCCTGCAGTGGTGAGAGGCGAAGGTTTACAACGCAACGTCATTAACCACTCGGCCACAGAGACGCCTCTGCTGAAGAATGTATAGTACTCATCTACATGTATCTGTGTATGAATTTGAAGGGAATCAATAAAGTGCAAAAAGTATGTAAAGTTTGACCATTGCCACACAGTTTTGTAACTGTCATCTAGATTATTATTGGTATGAAGTCTAGGGTTAGAAGATGACTAGCAAAGGAACCAATCTAAAACGAAAAATCAATAATGTGTTGGGTCAAGGCCAAGCAACATTTTTTTTTATTATAAATGTTTAGCACTGACATAGAGATATCTGCATATTAAGTGATGTGTATATGGCTAAAAGATAAAATTCTAAAATGGCCACAAGTAACAGCACCAGTGTTGAAACAAAGTTTAGATATTGCATTAAAACGCTAATCTGGAAGTATTAAGAGGTTGCTAGATACACAGGAAAGAGGGAATCATCACATGACTCAACCAAGACAAAATATGCAAACAAACATGACCTGATATGTTTATTTTATTATTAAGCAGTTTAACTGAAGAATGCTGTTAAGATAAGCAAAACACATACGACATGTTTGATTCTGTTTAAATATGGAGAAAATGCAGAGATGAGAGTATTACACCGGTGGATACATTGATATATAATAGGTAATTGGATCACAAAAAACATGCTCAACATACCTGGGCCTGGCGGTCTGTCAAATCCTGGCCTCATCCCCATAGGCGGACCACGAGGATCCATGTGTCCTGGGGGTCCCCTGGGGGGCATCCCTGGTGGGGTCCTGCCATCATCATGCGTGGGGGTTGGGCCGGGATGACCTGGCCCGGCCATGCTTGCCGGTGGGCCTTGATTTGGTGGCATTCCAGGGCGTGGTGGGCCTGTGGAGATAAACAGCTAACTAAACAAGATATTGTAATATGTTGGCCAGTTTACCGGAGCACCAAAATCATATGACTCATTCCAGTGCTTTTTAGAATGAAACTGGAGCAAAATCAGAGTCTTCTCAGACCTTTCTGAATGAAGTACTGTCAACCAATTATTTGATACTCTATTGATTTGATACATTTCAACCCATAAAACACCACATATTTCCACCATCATTTCCAAAGTGACTAGTCTTAGACGGATGGAATGACTCCATTTCTAACCCTGAAACAAGCTTACAAATGCAACTCAGAAAGCACTAAATCAGAAGATCATTTTTTTCCTCAAAAATACAAGCTCCAATTTTCTTTTAAAATTCTATAAAACGATCACAACTACTATATAATAATTGCCTGGTCTTTTAACACTTACCACCAGGAAAGAAATTAGGAGGTGGACCACCAGATCCTGGGGGGCGGTCCCTGCACCGGAGGCGGGGCCTTGCATGCCAGGAGGCGGACCCTGGTTTCGGGGTTGAAACGGTGCCTGCTGTGGTCTCATGTTCCTCTGTGGTGGCCCTTGTTGGGGTTGCTGTTGTTGCTGCTGCGGGCGGAGGTCCCCCGGGGCTGTGGACCATTGTCCCTTTCTATCCTGATTGTCACGGTTATCTCCACGTCCTCCAACACCAATAATAAACACATTTACAATAATACAACAATGTATTATGATATAATAGTATACTCAATGGAGATATACTCAATGGAGATATAGATAACAGCGACTTTTGTGTTGAAACCCTTTTTAATAATAATTAAGTGTTCTATTTAAGCATAGCAAAGCAGTGTATTTGCCAGCCAACCGGGTAGTCCGTTTTTTTTGCTTAACAACACTTTCCAACTCTTACTTTCTCAATATTTTTTAAGTTTTGTATACAATAATACATTTATAAAAGAAAGCTGATCTAAAATGTACCCATTTCACCTTTATCTGTAAAAAAATAAATTGAAATATGCTCTTTACACATGTT
Source organism: Cyrtodaria siliqua (assembly GCA_037043455.1). Lineage (NCBI taxonomy): Eukaryota > Metazoa > Mollusca > Bivalvia > Adapedonta > Hiatellidae > Cyrtodaria > Cyrtodaria siliqua. The sequence goes on from JAWPHD010006422.1 coordinate 138,753, forward strand.
GGCAAACTATTTTACACACCCTGTTTGCATATTTGCATACCCAAGTCTTGAATTTCTGCCTAATGGTGATGATGTTTCATCATAAACATTTATTCTCATGGTCATGATTTTCCATCAACTTTCATTCTTCATTCATTCGTTACATTTTTTTCAAAAATAAGTCAGGTAACGATTTATCGTCACATGGTATAAATCTTGCAAACTTTCAATGTGAGTTTTTTCCATCACCAAGATTGAAACAAAAAAAAAAATGTCAACTTGATCAAAGTGAAACACTTTATTCCTGTAGCGAAACGCATACTTTGATATATTCAAGTCAGCTAAATTCTTCGTCTATAACATTTTTAGAAAATGTTATAACATTCATCAAACAGAATTTGATAACATTTGGATGATAGACAGTAACACGTGTGTTAACCTTCTGCAATGATTTCTGCCATTTGTCTCGAAAATCAACCCGTGTGTAGACAGGTTCTCGTTTATAAAGCTACTGACGGGTTCCCTAATCTATACTTCTACCGATAAACCAACATACCAACAGGCAACAATAACGGCGAAAAACATAGGGATGTGAAGTAGATCGGACTTGTAGCATGGTAGCGAGTTCGCATATTTAATTATAATGTGATGAAACATCATCACCATTTAAGGTGATGGTTTTTCAAAAGTTGCCCGACTGCTAATACACTGGAGCAAAGATAATTACTTTTAAAATATTAATTTCCTTTCTGTAACAATGGGATAAAAAACTATGATGACAATTCATATCTAAATCTTCAGACTGTTTCACCAAAATAAATGGTTTTTGTTCCATAAATATCAAGTATTAATTCATATGTGGATTTGAGGCTAAGAAATATATTTGTTCTGTAATAGTAGTGTTGTTCCGATTAATCGAGTTGTTAAAAAATGTTGGCTTAAATTATTTTATTTTATTGTACTCAAATGTTACAATTTTGCAACAAGTACCAATAATAACGTATGATATCTCTAGGGGGTATCATAACTTATAATTCAAATAAATGCTGGTCAATTTCATTGAGCTGCTTTATTACCAGAACATACTTGAAATGTGTTTCTTTTCTTCATTATAGTCTGAAAAGGGATTACACTTGTGTCATATTTAGCAGCCATGTTTAATCGGTTAATGACTGATCATCGGTCAAATATACTGATGATCGATCACGGATATTCAGCCGATTCCCAACAATCTGTGATAGTACATTTCTGCTGAATATGTACAACTGATACAGAAATGAATCCTGACATTTTGTTTATTATTTCAAAATCTTGGATAACCAAGGGAACAATTTCTTGTACCAATTCACGATTTGTTTTTCTCACTATAAAGCAGTAATTTTGGAAACATTAGTAGGTTTACTACCATTTTTTTTTATTCATCAATAAATAACGCTGGATCCTAGCATGACATCCATTCTGTGTTTACAGCAAACCATAATAATTTGTCAGGAATTCTTTGTCCCTTCCAACCACACCCACAACTGAACACATACCATTTTGCTGCGGTGGCGGTGGTGGCTCACCCTTCCTTGCCTGTGCCTCGAAGTTGCTGAGAGACTGTTTGTTACAATGTGTCACCATCGGAGTCTGGCCATGCAGTTCCTTTCGTGACAGTTTGTCAAATATAGCCCGTGATGACCCCTCAGAACCAACAATTACGATAGCAAACCTGCAAAATAAACAAAGTCATTATTCTAGTCTTCCGGACCAAACATTTCCATAAACCGTTATTAAACTAAAGATAACATGTGACTCAGTTTAATGCATGTGCACATTTCATGACACTGATGCACATTTCATGACACTGATGCACATTTCATGACACTGATGCACATTTCATGACACTGATGCACATTTCATGACACTGATGCATATTTCATGACAATGATGCACATTTCATGACACTGATGCACAATTCATGTCACTGATGCATATTTCATGACTGATGCACAGTTCATGACACTGATGTACATTTCATGTCACTGATGCACATTTCATGACACTGATGCATATTTCATGACACTGATGCACAATTCATGACACTGATGCACATTTCATGTCACTGATGCATATTTCATGACTAATGCACAGTTCATGTCACTGATGCATATTTCATGACTAATGCACAGTTCATGACACTGATGCACATTTCATGACACTGATGCATATTTCATGACACTGATGCACAGTTCATGACACTGATGTACATTTCATGTCACTGATGCACATTTCATGACACTGATGCACATATGCACATTTCATGACACTGATGCATATTTCATGACACTGATGCACATTTCATGACACTGATGCACAATTCATGTCACTGATGCATATTTCATGACTGATGCACAGTTCATGACACTGATGTACATTTCATGTCACTGATGTACATTTCATGTCACTGATGCACATTTCATGACACTGATGCACATTTCATGACACTGATGCACAATTCATGACACTGATGCACAATTCATGACACTGATGCACAATTCATGACACTGATGCACATTTCATGACACTGATGCACAGTTCATGACACTGATGCACATTTCATGACACTGATGCACATTTCATGACACTGATGCACAATTCATGACACTGATGCACATTTCATGACACTGATGCACATTTCATGACACTGATGCACAATTAATGTCACTGATGCATATTTCATGACTGATGCACAGTTCATGACACTGATGTACATTTCATGTCACTGATGCACAGTTCATGACACTGATGTACATTTCATGACACTGATGCATATTTCATGAAACTGATGTACATTTCATGTCACTGATGTACATTTCATGACACTGATGCATATTTCATGACATTGATGCATAATTCATGACACTGATGCACATTTCAAGACTGATGCATAGTTCATGACACTGATGCACATTTCATGACACTGATGTACATTTCATGACACTGATGCACAGTTCATGACATTGATGCACAGTTCATGACACTGTTGCACATTTCATGACACTGATGCATATTTCATGACACTGATGTACATTTCATGTCACTGATGCCCAATTCATGACACTGATGCATATGTCATGTCACTGATGCACATTTCATGACACTGATGTACATTTCATGTCACTGATGAACAATTCATGACACTGATGCATATTTCATGTCACTGATGCACAGTTCATGACACTGATGTACATTTCATGACACTGATGCACAGTTCATGACACTGATGTACATTTCATGACACTGATGTACATTTCATGACACTGATGCACAATTCATGTCACTGATGCACATTTCATGACTGATGCACAGTTCATGACACTGTTGCACATTTCATTGACACTGATGCACATTTCATGACACTGATGCACATTTCACAACACTGATGCACATTTCACGACACTGATGCACAATTCTTGACACTGATGCACATTTCACGACACTGATGTACATTTCATGTCACTGATGCACAATTCATGACACTGATGCATATTCATGACACTGATGCATATTTCATGTCACTGATGCACAGTTCATGACACTGATGTACATTTCATGACACTGTTGCACATTTCATTGACACTGATGCACAGTTCATGACACTGATGCACATTTCACAACACTGATGCACATTTCACAACACTGATGCACAATTCTTGACACTGATGCACATTTCATGACACTGATGCACATTTCATGACACTGATGCACATTTCATGACAATGATGCACAATTCATGCCACTGACGCAATTTCAAGACTGATGCACAGTTTATGACACTGATGCACATTTCATGACACTGTTGCACATTTCATGACACTGATGCACAGTTCATGACACTGATGCAAATTTCATGACACTGATGCACAGTTCATGGTTTTCATTTGTACTGGGTTGACAGCAATCACCGTTTCAGATCGCCTCTAGTCTCTTTAATAACGTTTTACCTTATGGCAAAAATAGTGACCCGAAACCAAGATTTGAGGAAAATTTAAGCATTTTAAGAAAGTATTAACATTTTCTTAACAAAAAAATGAAGTGCATTTTTTCAATTATAACAATGAAATAAAAAAAATTCTGTAAATCACTAATATTTAAACTTCACTGATGTCTTTGTTTTAATGCCGTTTTACATCATTTTTAGCACGTTAGGCCATATATGACAGTTGATTTTTTTTTGAGGTAGAGGCAGGCCACCCTATTTTTCCTGGTTAGATCCAGTACAAGATACCTCCCACCATCCGTAAGAATCAACACTTGACAGGTCAAGCTCCCAGTGGGATTTGAACCTGCAGCAGTCAGGTGAGAAGGTTTACAATGCAACGCTGTTAAATATAGCAAAGGGTGATGTTGGATCCACCAACATAAAACATCATTCAATTATATAGTGCCAGATGATTGCAATGTTGTGACGTACCCTTTAGATTGTCCATTTGCCCTGTTCTCGTAGAACTTGATCTCCAACAGATCATGTACACCGACACTGCTGAGTGCGTCTGTCAGGTCCTGGTCCGTCGTCCACTGCAAACACAAACATTCCTTCTCTATGAAATGTGCGTTCAGCACAGTGTATTAGCCAGCCAACCGTGCAGCCGTCCTTTGCACGGCCGTTTTTGAAAAATAGCGACCAATATTTTGAGGAGTGGGTGGGGTAAACAATACTTCCAAACTATTACTTTCTCAATATTGTTATGTTTTATATACATTTATAGAAGAAACATGATCTAAAATGCACCTTTTTCACCTTTATCTGTGAAAATAAATTACCCCCAGAGACACCCACTTGTCATAACACATGTTAGCAAATTATTTTGCACACCCTGTTTGCATATTAGCACACCCAGTTCTTGAACTTCTGCCTAATACACTGGATCAGCACCAAATAAGAAAACCTTTAAATCCAGTAAGGATCAGGTTTCAGGCTGTTGTCCACCATAAACACCTGATGATCGTTATGACGTTATAATACACATACTCTTTGGAATGCACTGTTTAAACATTTCAGAACAATTTTAACAGTTCCTACATCAGTTACTGTGAAATTTTATTTCGTGGAGACTAAATTTCGTTTTTTTTCTAAAACGACAGTTTCGAGGTGGTTTAATTTCGCGCATTTCTGATTTTGAGAGAAAAATAAATTCTGTAAACCTGCAATAACGTACGTAGAAAAAGTATACTTTAGATCTATATTGAAACGCATTATCGGTAAACTGACCCAGAATTGCAAGCGAAAACGTTCCCGGCAGAGCTGTCTGGCAATTACGTCAGACCTATCCTGTCGCGTGTCAAATTAAACAATCAACACCAGCTCACTCACTAAGCGATATCTTCAGATTAAGAGTTGTACGGTGTTTGGTGTGGGTGGGGATAATCTATAAATTCTTACATTGAGGATCTCTTGCATAACTCAACAGCTTGAAAGCTGCAAATTCCTACTATTAGGATGTCTGCTGTTTTTGAGCATTGCTTATTGCTAAATGTGATCTTTTACTGTTTTTAAAGCAGTTTCAGACCGTCTGACAACATTGTTTGTTTGGGAAGAAAATGGCGAATGTGTGTCAAATCTCTGTGATTTGATTGGTTAACAGCTACAATTAACGTATGCATATTCATGAATGGCGATAATGCCAATTATGGGTGTTAAATATGGGTAAAAGTTGTTTTGACAGCACGCTTATTATAATAGTACTAATTAATATGCATATGTTTGGTGTTCCTGTTCCTGATTGTTATAATCACACATGATGACAACGATAATAAACTTAAATGCCATTCGTAAATGGGTGTACTGTATCAGTCCGCTCTTTTGTAACTGGCATTGAAAAAATAAAACAAACATTACTAGCAAGTCGTTTATTTTCAAAGTAATTAGTCAAAACATACACAAACATGTTATCTGACAATAAACAACCTGATTAAATATGTATTTAACTTATGCTATGCGAACATCATTGATAAAACTGCAATACATAATGGGTATTGGAAACTCATTTTAAGACCGTTTATACTCTTGGACGTTAACTGTTCGTGGGAATTTGATTTCGTGGTTGGTCCGAATTAATTCCCTCACAAAATATAATGATTTCACAGTTAACAGAAGCTTTATGTTACTTTTGACAATTGGTCAAGAAATTGACTAGGGAAGTGACTTTGTTGCCCGTGTCATCCTCTAGTTTGAACCGTGCTTGTTTATTTACTTCACTGTAGTCTGTCATGTTTAATCTGTTAATGATCAATCATCAGTTGTATCGATCATCAGTTGGTTACAAATTCTGATGATCACTCATGAATTTTCAACCGATTCCCAACACTAAACTTGTTGAACTTACCCATGTGAGGTTTCCCACGTATACACTAAATCTGCGACCAGTGTAGCCTGCAGGGATAGCTGTAGGCACTGTGTTTTTTCTTGGCTCATCATCACGGCGACTGATTTGCTATAAAAAAACACATGGAGTGATTATAACATGTTAAATTCATGTTCCTGAATTCCATAGAACAAATCTAAATAAACCATGAACTTAACGGGAAAGAGACG